>NC_051175.1:107414034-107661534 GCF_013339725.1 Rhipicephalus microplus | reverse complement strand
AAGGCGAGGCGGGCGGGAGAGCAGTGCGGCTCCCGAATCACGACTTGCACGTCTCGTTCCACCGGCAGCTGCCGCCTGCATCGGTGCAGCCATTGCCGAGACACGCAGGTAAAGAGAACAAACTAAAGAAGAGGGACACCGGCGTGCACTGCTAGGAAGAGCTTTTCCGGAAAAAAAAAAATGACGCAGGTGTGCATAGTCACACGCGTAGGCGATAACTCGCGATCTTTTCATCCGACATACCGGGAAACCCTGAAGCGAGCGAAAAAAACAAAAAAAACAAAAAAAACAGCACAATATCTGCCACGCAACGTCGTGAACCACCTTTAAAGGCCAACTCCGGCGATTTTTCCACCATGTCAAGGTAATGGTGTTTCTATTTTCAAGAGACACTTTTGTCACGAGGCCAATAGCCGAAATGCTCAGGAAACTTGAAAACAATTTATAATAAGCAAAAAAGGTGCAATACCGAAACCGAAACCCAACCGGGTGCCCTGTCTGCGTATGACGTACTATTTGGTAAGAACCGGAGGCCGTATACTGGTTCCACCGGCGCGGTGTATGGAAACTGCGAAAGCCAGACCTGAGAAGCGCTCGCCAAACATCACAGAGGAAGGAAGAAAGCTTTCTCGTGCTATACCCATGCCAAACACCGCAATTGTCGCCTTGCGGCTAGCACAATAAACGCTGTAACGGCCAAAGCAGTGATGTCATCGGCTGCGTCACTTCCGTTTACGTGCCGAGCATGACGTCACACAGACAGTGTTGCCAATAACTCTGGCAAGCGAGGTGAGCTTTTCGAGGCAATTTGTAAAAAAATTCATTTGCAAAGAATCAGCGCATCTCTCAAGCCTGATTTTGGCATAAATGACGGAAATGTGCAAAGAAACGTACGCAGTCATTTTCATTGCGATACATTAACCTCCAAAAATTGCCGGAGTAGGCCCTTTTATTAGCACATTAGATGAATATACGCCACGGAGAAGGGGTTTGCCGTCGAACCCTTTGTGCAATGTGTTTAAAACAAACAAACAACGGACGTCGTACAGAAAGGGCGTTTATATAGATGCACACTACACTTGAACGATCGAGTTCTGCGAAAATTCACTAGGCGAAAGTATACACGGAAATGGCGATGCGTACGCTTAACAGCGTTTACTTGCGTAGTTACATAATCACCTCTGTCAGCGACTGCACTAACTGAAGCCAGTAGAAACCTAGCAAACAGTCAGTAGCCACGCGATTTGGTCGTAAAAACAGTCTGCATTAATCACCTCGTTCAAGTAATTCACTCGCAAATCATTTTTTGTTGATGTTTCGTAAAAACGGCATTTCCCTCACCCGTTCCCCCTTCTCCCACGTTAGTCGTCCATATCAAAGTGCTTCCTGACAAGAAAAAAAAAACAAACAAACCAACAACAAAAACAGTATTGACTCTGTCGACGCTAATTTTGTGGCGGGCGACGTTTTCGGCCATCATGATCGAAGATGGGAGCGCGGCCGTACCAGTTATTAAAACCCACGCAGACACGCCCAAACAACATCGGTGTTCATCGCGCACCTAAACGACCTCCACTAAATACTACCCTAACGATGATAGCTCATTCAATCTCATGCATGTCCTCAAAACATAGCCGGTAGTTTGGTGCTACCCACGCGGTGGTTTGCACAGCCCCTATCCTCTATTCAAGAGAGCAGGCTTAATTTTTTTTTTATTTAAATACAATTTACTTATACACAGACCTCGCAGGTTCTCGTCCGGAACATTTAGCGAGGGTGGTAATTACAGAAATAACAGCACTCAAATATGGTAAACAGCCATGGAATGCACTGAAGAAGAACGGCTATTTGGGCTAGTTGGTTATATTTCATTGTAATAAGGAGTTGGTTAAATTCCATCATACACGTTTGCTGTTAAACCTATATGTATATTTAACACGTGTGCTGCGAAAAACAGTCAGTTACGGTAGTCAGCGCTCGTGTTGTCCTCTTTGCCTTCCATTCCTCGCCTTCTAGCTGTTTGCCTTTCTTCCAGCACTTTCGTGCTTGCGCTTTAACCCTTATTACCACGGAATATTCATTTCCGTCAACATGGAAGTGTTTGCAAATTGAACATCGATATAGTAAAACAACCTTGGGAATAAACAAGCGCGAACGCCAGCATATGTACGAAAGGAAGGATACATGACAAAATTATATAAATACATTTATAACCAAATGCGCTTCCTGAATACGTATTATGTAGCTCGAGTAGTTAGTACATAATGACTCTTGGTATGTTTTTATTATTCATTTTCTTGTTTCAGGGTAATTCTGCATAAAGATTCAAGCGCAGGACACAAGGAAGGGACGGTTAATGTTCATTCCTTTGGGAAAATGCGGTATTAGCTGAATCGGCTTTACAGGGTTGTCAGCGAAGTGTATGGCGTCGCCACTGTCAACAGCAACGCACACACACAAGCACATACACGCACACGCACAAGTACACGCACATACACACTTACATAGACACATACGAGGAGCTTCTTTTAACACGAAAGTGTTTTACGCCGGGCTCCACCACGGCTCCGTTGACGTACTTCCGTCACGGATATGACGTCGTAACATATATACCAACAGATCGCAAAGAAAAAGGCTCGAGAGGAAATGATAACCGTATACCGTTAGGCGATCCTCATAGCTTCGTACCTTCAGCGCGTTTTCATCACCAGTAGCGAGATGGCGCTAAGGTCTCGCGCCGGGCGCGCTCTCATGGTCGTTGCTTCTAGCCTCTAGCGTTTCGTTGAGCGCCGCCTCCGCGGAGCGTGGTATCTCCTGCTCGTACACATACACACATACACATAAACAAGCGAAAGGACACACACAAACAAATGCACGCACGCGAACTCTATAACGCTCGTACTGCGCGACTGCACGCTGTGTCCCGCGCAATTCAATTTTCTACACGTTGCCGTTCCTGGAAGCCACGGGCGAAAAAAAAAAAAAATGTTCGCGCGGTAAACACAGCGCAACAAGCGGTGGGCAAGCCGAAATTTGGGGTCTGCGCAGAAAAAGTGGGCGTTTTCGTGACGCCCCGTGCGGCTTGCGTCGGCGAGCAACTCCTTTTTCCCCCCGAGACTCCGCTGTGCAACCAGTGCAAACAGAGCACGCCCATAATAACGGAGTTGCGGCAGCTACGACCCATCCAAAGCGGTCAAGTCGCTGTCGCAGTGTGCTGCGCGCCGGTTGCGTGTTGTTTTGATGGGGCACGGCGGGAACCACAGGGGAGGGGGGACGACGCAAAGTCGTGCAAAACGCGGTGGTTCATTTGGTAGGTCCACTCCTCGGCTGGACGTTCATTTGCCTAATTGAGTCCGGACGTCAACCCCCTCTGCGTAGGACGTGCTTGCGTAGTTCCAAATGTAGCGGAAAATAAAACATGCTATAGGACGTCGCAGTCCTTTCCAGATTTGTGGGTTAGTACACGTCTCAATTTGTGGCGGATGTTCTGTGATTTTCAGGTGTCTGTCGTTAAGCGACAGAGAGAAAATCTTTCATCGAAAGGGGCAGCTTCAGAGTAATTATATACATTCCCCTAGATAGAAAAAACAAGCTTTATTGAAATATTCACGAAGTGAATCCAAATGACGGGGCGAAGCAGTGTGCATCCGAGATGATGAATCGTGGCCTTCTCTTTTGTTCGGGTTAACTGCGTTTCAGTTTGTTCTTGCTAACTATTCAATCTGTTATGTGCTTTGATTGATGCGCGACTGGATGCCGGTGTTTCTCCGATGAGTGACCTTTTATGTTGTTGGCCCTGCTTAACGGCCGTTTGATAACATTTTTGTTGTTCACAGATGTCTCGGTTTTTTTATCTGCTGTAGACGCCGGGCGGCGTTTGGACGGCGTTATGGACGGATCGACGTTGTACGCTCTTAAGAAGATCCACACTAAAAAAAAAAAGCGAATCCCGTCAGGCATTGTCTGTTGTAGAGAAATGCAAAACCGTTGTTAAAGAACAAGCAAAAAGAAGGCTGTCGCATAGCTATAACTGGAGCAGAGTGCAAAGGAGAAAACGATAATCAGTGAACACACGAATGGAATAAGTATGAAAGAAGTTGAGTGCTACTCCGGATAATGTAAAAATCAGCCACGTTGTCAAATTGCGCCATTGGTCAGCCAAGAAGGATGCTACAGAGTATTTGTTTCAATTAAAATGTTGCCAATAGAAAATTTGACAATATTAGAAGTTTGAAAGTGTCTGAATAGTCAGCTACATAGAGAGGAGAGCCTCTGCTTGTTTCGTCTACTGTATGTATGTATGTATGTATGTATGTATGTATGTATGTATGTATGTATGTATGTATGTATGTATGTATGTATGTATGTATGTATGTATGTATGTATGTATGTATGTATGTATGTATGTATGTATGTATGTATGTACGTACAAAGCGAAAATCCGAACATGCTCCTGAACGCTCGTTCTACCGCGCTCGTAAACAGCGCATATCAGTTTTTAATTTCCATCAACCTAAGCACCAGTGCCCAAGAACGTCTCAACTGACGGAATCGACGTACCATTCTGGCATAGAGAAAACTGTTTCGAATTTCTAAACAAACCTCTACTTGATAATCGGGCAACTTAAGTAAGTGTTTTCGTGAACACCGAATCTTTTAAGTGCTAATAAGCTTGGTAATAACTTCAAACTGTCGTCAGTCTATAGTGCACGGCGTCAGAATACCGTCTTTCGATCAGCACTTACACACGAGAGTGTGAAACTTCATTAACGCAGGTCCACACGGGCGCGAACTTGAAAGATCGAGTCGCCATTCCAAGCTCGGAAAATTGGTTCCGCGTTTCGGGGCGCCTGCAGGTCGAGGCGTGCGGTGGGGGATATTTTAAAGCCGCCATGCGAGAGCCATTCGAAGCCGTGATTTAAGTCGACTTCGTGACCGAGCTATTGCACCCTCCCTGCAGGATCGCGCATCAGGGGAGCGAGCGAGCATGCGTGAACGATATGCACGAAAACTCTTCGTGCACCAAGGATGAATAACAGCGAGTAAATGTCAAGATTCCGACGCAATGCATGCGCACACTCGTGCGTAAAACTTATGTATAGTCCCCGCTAGCGTTCGACGTGCGGTCAATTTGTACCGACGTCCATTTCCGCAGACAGAATGCCCGGCGACATTCCCCGATCGCCGATCCATTCTACTTTGCGTCAGATATCGGTCGGTCCTGTCGCTGTTGGAGTCTCTTCGCCCCCGAACGGGTATTCAGTTCCGATAGCATTCGATACGCCTTCTTCGAACAGCTTGAAACATAGTTACTTTCGAGCATGCCCCGTATGCCCGAAATGGCGACGTTACATTTAGATGGATCGCACAAATGTTTTTGGTTGTGCATGCAGGATAACTCTGCTCCTCTTGTATCATATTGTGTCATTTACGGTTTTTTTCTTTTTCGGTATCTTCTACTTTATTTTTAACGAACTGTAGTATTTATTTCCCCGGCTGCGGCGGCTGCATTTCCGATGGAGGCGGAAGTGTTGTAGGCCCGTGTGCTCAGATTTGGGTGCACGTTGAAGAACCCCGGGTGGTCGAAATCTCCGGAGCCCTCCACTACGGCGTCTCTCATGATAATGTGGTTTTAGGACGTTAAACCCCACATATCAAATCATTATCAGCATTTCTTTATTTATTTCATTTGCATACACAGATATACACAAGAACACAGAGGAAAGACGGAACTGTAGTAGCGTCTATGCCATCCAGGGCTGTTGAACTTGGGAGAAGTCCGCCTCGGTGGTGTGCATGCAGTGCTTGCTGCTGAGCGGAACGTTTTGGTTCTGGGTTCGATCCCTGGCGTGACGGTCCCAGTTCAGTGGACGCGGAATTCTAGATGCCGGTGTGTACTGTACGATGTCAACGCACGTCAAAGCACCAGATTGTCAAATTTTCCGGTGGCTTCCACTATGGCGTTCACTACAATCGTGCCATCGCTAAGGTGGAACGTAGAACGCCAAACGTTATTACTGAATGAGGGAAACATAGCGCATGAGAGACACGTTAAATGGCCTGCCCAGGTTTTGGTTTTGTAGCGTCACGCTGGAGTATGTATGACTCATTGCGCTATACAACACTCTTCTGTGGTCTGTAGGCATAACCCAAGCAATCTGATACACACACTGCTGCTACATAGTTTTTTTGTTGTTGTTTAATGGTATGCGATGCGTGACGTTCTCACAATTATAAGCAGAGCAAGAGCTACAGTATAAGGGTAGTTGTCTCTGAGTGCTGAGACACTAGATGCGTTGTAACGTGAAGACGAAGTACATTACGAACGTCAGAGAGTGCACATTTATTGGAGGCGCATTCTGCGTGCGCATTACAACAGGCTTTCGCTGTTCTTACTGCAAGACCCCACTAAAAATATTGGAAACAAAGGAACCAAAGCAAACTTGAAAATTATTTCAAGAAAAATAAAAAAAATGCAAATTATCGGAACCACGGCTGTCTGTGCTGGCGCGCCATCGCCGGGTCGCATTTTTCCAGCGCCGCCGAAAAGGCGGCTTCTGCAGCGGTGCATAGTGATTATACAAAAGGTTCAAGTTACTACAGGGCATGGCTAATTAAAGACGCTGGTGGGAGACGAAATTTATGGACTTCCGCGGGTTGCCGCACGGGGGCGCGAGAAGTGTCTGCCCGGTCGAAACTGTCGAGACAGTGAGCGCGGTGTGGAGGGCGTTTGAAGGCGGGCGTAAGTCACGAATCTGACGCCCCGCCAATTAGGCAGCAGCTACCGAAACCTGGCTCAAGTTAGAAACGACGCACAGCCGCCGCCTATGGCAGCAACTGCGCACGCGCGGGCAAATTTCACCGGAAATACGTCACGAAAATGCGGTGGCGCTGTTGTCGGGCGTTTGGTTTCGGTTGGTAGGCAAAAGCCGCGTTGCCCATACCGCAGTTTCCTCTGTGTTTTCGCTGGTGTGTGTGCGGTTTGTGGCCGCGCAAAGAAGAAAGAGTGTTGTACCGACTAAGTTTCACGGTGATTTGCACGGGAAGGTACAAGAAAGATGTGCTAAGTCTTTATATAATTTTTTTCAGTTTTCTTTTGAAGAAAACTCATGCATACGCATGCATACAGAGAAGCAGTGAGCAAGGTGAAGGACAATCGGTCACTCTCTGTGCAGATGCTACTGGAACACCGTCATCACCTTTCGTCGGCTCAAAAAGCAGTCAAAGCTGTCTTGTGCTTTTTGAGGACTACAGGCCTACGTGACCACCTTTAACTTTTGTGTAGTGCCACCGCTGCATACGCGTCAGCCGATTGACTGACAATCCTCTTTTTTTTTCTCTCTTTCTCTTCTCTTTCCTCTCTCTCTCATCTTTATGCCCCTTCCCATTCCCCCAGCGTAGAGTAACAAACCGGGCATGTGCCTGGTTAACCTCCCTGCCTTCCCTCTTGTTGTTTATCCCCCCCCCCCCTTTTTTTTTTTTGGAGAAAACCGTTGCCGATCAGCTGCAGCTGTGAAACACGAGAACTTGCCTTCGACGCTGCTTTCCCGGTTATGCTTCGGAGCGGCTTACCCATAAAACGCGATTAGCTCTCTCAAGCGTTGGAATAAGCCATGGAATTACGTTATTTTAAAAAAAGCCGTACCGAACACGTTTACCTCCAAGCACGTTAACATTCTGGATAGCATTACCATATGCAAAACGTTTTTCACGGTTGCCATTGCTGATATAACTGCAAAAGTCTTCGACACGTCAAAATGATATCGCCATGCTGGCGTGAACTAAAGGTGTCACGCGGTGATCGAGCTAACGATCGAGCATGTGTTTCTTGCTGCGTTGGTAAGGTTCATTAAAGTAACACCGATCGAAAGGATGACTTATTCTATGCTTTCTTATGATTATATGCGGCTGCGATGACACGCTTGACACAAGTGTACCGTAGAGGGCTGTTCTGGCTCTGGTGTGCTTCACTAGATTCTCACGTCTGTGTGAATTCACAGAAAAAACGTCACGCGGGGAAATTGCCCAGTCGTACGCATTTCACGGCGTCAGCTTGAGCGTGCGAATTCAGCCACGGACCTTACAAGTGCGTAACCGTATTGTCAACAGCATGTTGTTGAAGTATTATCGCAAGCGTGTTGCGGATGAAAGTGTCGCCGATATTGCTCTGGTCATTTGCGTGGATACCTTCGCCGGTACATTTATAATGCGAGGATTTATCGTAACGATTCATGGTCACGTAATTTTGCACCGCCCATTTGCATATTGTACTCTAGAGCTTCTTGCTGAACTGGCTCTCTCCTTGCATTAGTACAAACTTAATTAAGGTGTGCACGTGTGACGTAGGCTGCAGCAACGACGATGACGTTTCGCAAATGAGCTACATTGCCACAGTTAAGATACCTCATATGTTTTGATGAGGTTCTCAACTACACGTCAACATAGTTCATATGTCCATTTCAGAACCCCTCTACAGCCACTGCAACTTCCTCTTTGTCGGCCGCGCCGCTTGTGTAAACATGTGAGAGGCGTCCCGACGGGCTGGTCTCGAAGGCAGCTTGCGCGCCTGCTGTGCTCGTCGTCACGTGTTCATACAGGCCGATGGCGCGCTTTCAGCTAGGACGACTGGGCGGAGCCAACATGCCGTGACGTCATTCGGCGCTTACGATGTTTACAAACATGGAATAGGTCTATACAGTGCGTGCTGTAACCCCCCCCCCCCTCTTTGCCCCTGAAGTGATTTCCTTTCGATGCGGAGGCATTGATAGGAGTGTGCCTCGGAGGCAAGCGCCAAACGCGAAATCATCTGGATACGGGGTAAACAACAGCCTCGGGGATTACTGCGCGCGTAGCTTCCGCGACAAACTTGAAGCGAACGCTTCGCGCGGTGTACATACGATAGATTTGCCCGTGCTTCCCGTGCTTTCGCGTCTGAAAGCGTGCGGGGAAATATATGTCCAGATATAGAATATATGCAGTCATTGGGTTGAGCGTATTGTAGAAACGTCTGTCCTTTTACACAACACGCGCCAACAGTCTCATGTGATGAGAGAATGCGCTGTATCTCAGCGAAGAGAGAACAAGAGAGGACGAACAACAACAACAACAACAACAACAACAACAACAACAACAACAACAACAACAACAACAACAACGACAACAACAACAACAACAACAACGACAACGACAACAACAACAACAACAACAACAACAACAACTACAATAACAACAGCAATAACAATAATAATAATAATAATAATAGTAAATCACTGAGTGAATTTTCCGGTTGGCTGTTTTGTATACAAAGTAAAGGAAGAAAAGAGTAGAAAGTAACATCCTTCTGCAGACGATGCTTTTTGTATGTGTTTATTTCGTTGGCTTCGCACTAGGCAACACACCGTTTCCATCGGTGGGGTCCGCGCCCACAACCTTCGAATTGCGCGCCCGACGCCCTACCAGTAGATTTACAATGAAAGCGTCCCCGTACACTTGGTCGGGTATTTCTGCGTGTTTATTTCCTGGGAGTGTTAGGTAGCGCCATTCATAGCCAAAGCGGTAAGTGTGTCAGACTCAATTTGCTGTCGCGGAGAGTATTGTGAGGCAAGTGTTTTTTGCTCGAGGTGTCATCTGACCAAAAAATAAACCCTCGCATGCCAGCTGATCTCACCAAATCTATACTGGCACTAACCCCTCTTTATGGAAGAAGAATTTCCATCCTTTCGTTCATTCTGTTTTATTGAATTTATGCAAGAAGCCTAACTGCACACTTACTTAGGCGTAGCCTATATTTAGACGCCGTAAAGTGCTGGATCGCTGCGGCTGGGACGGAACGTCTCGAAATATACGAAACTCTTTAATTACATACTTCAGTACCGTAGGGGCGCACGAGAAGCGACAAGAGCAGATGATGCAGGGAAACTAACGGTGACTAATTGCCGTGTATCGCCTACCACTCGTCCGGGAAAAGGGAATAACGCTTAACCACGCTCACTAAACATGTGTTCGCGACGGGCCTGCCTCAGTTTTCCCCGCAATCGGCCGTTGTTCGTCCAACCCACTAGTGCGAGCGTATACCTCTTAAGAGTATAGTGGCCCGCAAACAATGGTGGTTTCGGTTAACCCATACATTACGTTTATTACACCTGCATCCTCGACACGGTGATACGCAGCCCTCGCGGTATACAGCCGCCGGCCATGACTCGGGAGAGTGGTAGTTTCGCACCTCTGAAAAAAAAAAAAAAAAAACCACCGCGTTTCGAGCGGACGTACCGCATTCCATCACGATATAACCCACTTAGCCAGACTCGCATTTATAACCGCCGACGTGTAGCATGCGGGGCGACCCCTTCCTGAAAGAAGCGTTATGTGGGCACCGATCACTCTGCGTGGCACCTTTGAGGAACGCCTCGCGTCTTCGTGATCACGCGAAGCGCCAGCTCGCTTCTTCCCCCCCCCCCCCCGCCCATCATCGTCCAAAACCTGGCGATCACGCACAGGTGCGAGCCCAATGACAGGTCTTCGCAACAAGCTGGCCATTCGCACGTCGCTTCGACGACCCGCGTTGCCCGACAGACACCATGGCCTGCGTGATGGAACAAAGCGAGCCCTCCCCCACCCTAAAGAACGAGAGGGAAAGAAAGAAGGGACACGGCTAAAACATCAGCGCGAATCTAAAGGATAAGAAACGGTGAAGGAAAGGAAAATTCAGGAAATGGTAAACGGTGCTGGCCGCTTCGCGATGAAATGCTGCGCTTCATCGGAAGCTTGTCAGCATCGACACACGTCGCAGACAGGCCTCGTTTCCAATGCGCGCTGGAGTTCGCGAGGGAAGTCGGATTAAATTGGCATTCATTCCGCTGTTATAAGGCATGCGAGTGCCACGCGCGAATTGACAGGCTGCGGATTGAAAACGAGCGCTGAAGGAAGAACCGCGCGGTGAAAACGAGGTCGAACGAAAAACAATCACAGGGCGAAGAAGAAACTGCGACAGGGAAAAGTAGTTGGACGGATAGAATGCGGCTGTCTCCACCCGAGGGCACGGATAACGCAGCTGGCACGAGTTCGCATCGCGGACACATCAACGGTCCATCCAAGTGAGCGTCTGAGACTCGTTATTTCGTAGGTGTATAGCGGGGTCGTCGTGTTGCTTGTTTCCCGCTGAAACAGTGGAACGGTGTCCGGGAGATTTCAGTATGCGCGAGCGTTTCTGAAAAGAGGTTCGTGCGGCAAATGAAAGAGAAAGAAAAGTACTTCTCATTCCCAGTATAATAGGATTTACAAAAAAAAAAAAAATCACAGCATATCCACGGAGTGAATGATGATGAGTGGGGCGAAGCGTCCGTGTTTCCGTCCGTCTGTGCTTCCGTCCATCCATCCGTCTGTCCGTCCGTTCGTGCGTCCGCCCGTCCGCGCGTCCGTCCATCTGTCCGTCCGTCTTCTAGTCTGTCCGTTCGTCCGTGCGCCCATCTAGTGAACACTCCAAGTGCCGCCATCTCGTATTTCGCATCCCCTGTGGCACATACCCGCTCCGCGCGTCCGTCCATCCGTCCGTCCGGCTGCTAGTCTGTCTGTCCATCCGTCCATGAGTCCGTCCTTGCGTCCATCTAGTGAACACTCCAAGTACCGCCATCTCCTATCTCGAATCCCCTGTGGCACTTCCCCGCTCTAGAGCGGGCATGTGCCACCGGTGAGTATACATACGACAACGACGGAGGAAGGACAGACCCACACCCTAAGGAGCTTCGCCCCTAAAAAGAGAAAAACACTAAGCAGACCTCTGTCATCGTAATTAACTTTGGTTACCATGGATGGTATTCTAGACAATGTCATATTCCGCCTTTAGTAAGCTGCGATTAGTCCAGAGAGCTGTGATGGCCTCTTATTGGCTTAAAATGCCGCCATCATGAATGTCACCATCACAATGAGACGAAATTTGAGAGCGTCCAGAACAGCAGCCAATTTTAGCCCACGGAATCGTCTAGGCGTCTTGATTTTGGATCTGAATGTGTCTTGACTTTATACACTGAGTGTTTGTATCAAAGTGAGCTAGTTGGAGAAGTGCTGGCGCGTCTTGTCGTTTGGACCACGGAACGTAATAGCGCGAACGACTGACTGACCAGCAAACGAGGGAGAGAGTGATAGATCAATCAAATCAGCGAATGAAAGAAGCAATGAATCCATGAGGCTATGCTTCAGTCACGTCATGGCACAGATTCGTATTTCCCTCCATCTGGGTTTCTAAGGAGGCCTCTTTCTGTTACAGGCTGGTCGTGTGTAGGCTTTCGGTGTAGGTCTCTCGGCACGATAAATTAAATCGATTGGCGACGGCAGAAGATCACACTGCTATTCAAGCCTTGACTGTCGCACATAGGATATTTTTTTTTTTCTCAACAGAACCGTTTCTATTCATATTATCACTAATATATAGTCTCGGGTTCGAATCCCGACTGCGGCGGCTGCATTTCCGATGGAGGCGGAAATGTTGTAGGCCCGTGTGCTCAGATTTGGGTGCACGTTAAAGAACCGCCGGGTGGTCGAAATTTCCGGAGCCCTCCACTACGGCGTCTCTCATAATCATATGGTGGTTTTGGGACGTTAAACCCCACATATAAATTAATCTATAGTCTCGAAGGCCATGATTCGGGTGCGGCTCCGCATAGTGGGTATGTGCCATAGCTACTGACGTCATCCTGCTCGCTATCAACGTCGCCACCGTCGTCGTAACTGCAATGAGCGAACTTCCTGTGCTGTAACATAACATCCGTTGCTTGTGGAGAGCTCGAACCAAATGGCACCTCTGCGACTCCAAATTCTCCCTACTTATACTCCGAGATCATTATGCATGTCCGAGAACTCTATCGTGTATCTGTATTTATTAAATGCGAAGCATTTCTTAGCGAACTTCAACGACTTTGAGCGTATCTATCTATCTATCTATCTATCTATCTATCTATCTATCTATCTATCTATCTATCTATCTATCTATCTATCTATCTGTCTATCTAGCCGCTTACGTTTTGGTGCTCTCGTGGTCACCCCATTTACTTGGCGTGAAACAAAATTAGCATGAGAGGATAAGACAGTTTGACGAAAATGACGCGCTTGTCAAGACATGAGCAATGTCACAATCCCGTCGTGTACGTCGTCAAACACTTCCCGCCAGACAGTGGCACATACCCACGGGCGGCTATGTGCCGTTGGTATGCGGGTATGTGCCACAGGTGATTGACACTTGGTATCTGCTCAGGAACGATGAGAACACACAGGGGCAAGTTTAACGCGCGATTGTTAAGAAATACCCGATGTCAGTAGCGTCGGCCCGACGAGTCCCAGCTGGAATCGAACCCAAGCATTCTGGGTGTCAATGAAGCATTTTACCACCGAGCTACGCTAGGTCTCGGAAACATACTCTTCAAAGAGACGGTAATCTTCGGGAAACGTGAATAGTGGTTTCAGTTCTGCCTACTAAATTTTATAGACATTACATATGCACTATTCTGATCCAGCCGTCACGTCGGGTTAACGTCAGATGTAGTTGGTTACCATGCGCTGAAGTTGATTTATGTAGCAGTTTCCAGGGCAAGCATCTTCGCGAGCATCAGCGCTTCATATCAGTTTCTGGTGTTGCTAATACGCATGTTCCAGTTGGCATCGTTGCGCAAATGCAAACTGGTTATATAAACATCTGCAACTCTTGAACATATGTCTGTGCGACATTTGTACATTAATTTAGCGTCATTTCATGACGTGTCGCTCAATGAGAATTGCAACACAGTCACATTTCTTCCGCATGCTTCGCATAACGTGGATTCTCAGCTACGTGGGATCTGCCGATTTTATTATCTAGCGTGATAGCGTCTTCACCTCATCTCCACCCTTGATCCCCCCACCCCTACCCTTTCTTGCTCTGATCCAACACAGAGTCATTTGCTGTAAGGCATTCAACACTCTCGAATCAATGTTAACGCTGTGTGGGGTGCTCTAGTATCAACGAAGATAGAGATAGCTTTGAAGAACTGGGCAATTAGTATAAAATGATGAAGTTCTAGTTTTTTTCTTTTTATTCAGATGGGAAGACATAAAAATGCAGGCAACGTTTCCAACGGTTCTCTTTTTTTTTTCTGTCACCGCTTATAATTTGTGCAAATGCATTACTAAATTCAAGCAGCACCGGCCTTTATCGGGCGGTAATAGTTGTGCGTCAAGACAGGTAATAGTGAGTAAGTGGCTGGTATACACCAGTAAGAGCTCGATCCATCTCAATCGGCCCCTTTCAACGCAGGCTCGCGGGTGCTGTGCCACGGTCACCACGGCAAGGGTAATAATTTCTCTAACCATGCCACATATGTTACGGTGAGGCGTGTTTCGTTAAAGGAAACCGCACCTGTGAAAAGAACACACACACACAAAAAGAGTAAGAAAATTATCGCAGCGAAATATAAGGGACTGCACACGAAGAGGCATTCTCTGAGAAGTCATTTTTCACGTTCGATCCGCCGTGCGGCTGACCATACGTTCAAAATCGAGGCCGGCAACTCGTTGAAAGACGCGTTTTCTCGAACTTGGAACGTGGCGACAACGTTAATTGGCGTAGCGGCCGCCGAAACGGCGCAAGAAGCGTCATTGCAGCCCCTCCCTCCCCCCCCCGCCATGTTTGATGAAAGAACGCCAAGTCTGATTATAGACCTAATCCATGTTCGCAAACGGTTGTATATGCGCCGTCGACATACTGACCCGCTTGTAGCGACGTCGTGGTCCGTGCTCCACGCACGTGTGCATAGAGGGCAGTGGCGAGCCATGGGCTACGACGCAAGAGAGTATGTCGACGACACATATCCACTGTTTTAAGTGTGAATACACTTTATAAGCGACCCCAAACCATCCACCGCCGTCGGCGGCGTCCGCAGTCTTCTCTCTATCTTTAAAAGAAAGGGGACTTGGCGGGCCGCAGCGCGACGCCCTACCGAATAAGCCACGGACGCGACGCTGATATCGGTGTCAGTAACGCGCCTTATACCCCCTCCCCCTTCGTTCGCTCCTCCTCTCTCCTCGCTCGCTGCAGCTGCGCGCGCACCCCTCTCTCTCGCGCGCCCGCCTTCTCTCTCAGTCTCCCGTCGAGAGCGGGTCGTGAGGGGGAGTAAAGCTAAAATCCGTCGGCATTCGCCAGTGAGTTAACGTAAACTCCCCCGTGTGATCAAATTGCGATTCCCAGGAACCATTACACCATAAAGGCACCATAGTGTGATTAATATAATAGTGCGAATTAATAAATACCCCTCATAGCGTCACCCCGTGTATTCGCACTTAACCATGTTCACCCTCGGGGAAATGCTTGGGAGTTTTTGAAACATGGAATAGGTCAATACCCGCACGTGCACTCGCATATGCTAGGTCACCCACTTGGGATGAGCTATAACCTAACATTGTAAAGCCGTAGTTAAGAAGTTATTGTATGGATAACTTCTCACACGGATTCTCACATGCAAGCATGATTGCGAAATCCACGTAACTTGTTGAGCTCGCGATTTCGATAAACATTGCCTATGAGCTGCAAACGCGTTTCGATTGGCTGAAATTCAGCTATCTACCACTGAACAAAACGTATACTTCATTCAGCTAGTAATAATAAACGGCAGTGCGCTAATTATAAGTACGAGACAAAGATGGACTTACGCAGTACATAACAATCGCTGCGTGTGTGTGTCTGTGTGTGTGTTTTTTTTTCACCGTGCCTAATTCACGCTCTGAAGTTCAGAACTTCACCAACCAACGTGACCAGCAACGAATTTCCTCATAAGGTTCAGTCAGGTAGTTTACTGGGTTGAGGTTGACTACGAGGTGAGGTGGAGGCTCCTTTTAATTGCAGTCCAAAAGCGTGAAAAACGTTGTCGATTGTGCGTATTCCTATTTATACGAAATAAACAGGTTAAAAGAAAAAAATAACCGTAGTCAAGATAACGTAACGTTAATCTCGTAGCCGTGCGTACCTAGTCTCAAATGACTGTTCAAGATGCCTTCGTATGAGAGATGAAAATAAAGATGCAAGGAAAGGCAGGGAGGTTAACCAGACGCACATCCGGTTTGCTACTCTCCACTGGGGAAGCGATGAAGGGGATAAAAGAGGTTGCAGAAAGATAAGAAGGTACAAACAATCACGCGCACACTCGGAAAAGCACACACAGTCTACAGGCGGTCGCTCAGGTTGGTTGTCTTCAAGCAAAGTAGGAGTGCTTTAGTCGCTTTCTGCGCAATTGACGCAGACGCCCAAGGTCCCAGAATCTTCTGCACACAGAATGGTCGAGAGTCAAGTTGGTTCAGAACCATCCGGAGCTGGCATCACTGCGTGTCGTTGCAAGCGCAGCTGCACAGGACGTGTTCGATGGTCTCTTCAGCTCCGCAGGAGTCGCTTGTAGAGGTGCCTGCCATACCAATGCGAAAGAAGTACACCTTTGTTAATGTAACACCCAACTAAAGGCGGCATAACAGTGTCGCATCGGAGCGGGGAAGTTGCGGTGGTAGCTGAATCTTGAGCAAAGGATGCAGTTCATATCAGTGACACCTTTGGAAGCTGGTAGACGACCAGAACGTGTGCGTAAGATCTCGAGCCAGCAAGTAAAGTTGTCTTGCTGCATCCAGTCCTTGATAGAGGAATCGGGACCAAACGTTGGCTGAGCGGGCTGCATCGTCGGCTAATTGATTTCCACTAATACCGATATGTCCAGGCAGCCATTGATATAGACATTAAGACACGGTTACGACCTCGTAACTATAATGTCCACAGAGTCCCCCCAAGGCACCGACGCGCAGATGCTGTTAATCATTCCGATCACCCCGCATTCCGTTGCATATACTAATCTCCTCATTCCATCAAAACCACTTTCACCCGCAGGGTCAGATCGCCGCAAGCCGATCCGACATAAGCGAACCAGCTTTTCCCTCCTCTCGGCTTAGGTGTCACTAGGCGACAGCAGTGTCAATGTCCAGATCGCGCTAACTAGTCCGTTCGGACGATGGTTGACACACATTGCTCGAATGACCACGCTCGACGTTTCGGCACGTGTTCGCTCCAGGCGTCTCCTTGGCAAAACTATTCAGCCATCCCGACTTTTTCGACCCAGCCAGAGACAAGTCGAAGCCAGGCGCAAGTCAGAGACAACAGCGATTCGCATCGAAAGTGTTTGCAACGTAATCTCCCCACCGTGTAATCGCCTTTAACGGTCATCCCACCTTCGGTACGCTACTAACGCTCCTAAAACTAAAACTTCTATAGTCTCAACATAGCCTAGAGGAGCAAGGAGGGATCTCCGCTCAAAACGTGCGCGCTCCCGAAAGCACATATACAGTAAAAAAGCGCGCGGTCCCCCTGCAAGCCGCTTCTCTGCCAAGGCATTCCCGCCGATTGTCCGGTAGTGTAGGATAGGGATGGTCAAGTAGGTGGGGGGGGGTAGAGCCTTGATGCAATTATTGTTCAGCCGCACGAACAGGAAAGCCAAATGCCACCCTTCCCCCTTACACAATAATGAAAAACTCTGCTCTGAAACACACAGACGACCACCAAAAAAAATGGCGGTGCGTATACGTACGCGAACAGACGGACAGACGCGCGCACACACTGAGGTACACGCGCAGACAGCGCAAGTTAATCGACGGAGAATTGGTGTGCGGCACCCCCCCCCCTTCCCCCTACTTCCCTTCTAGTGTGCCAGGCTGGCAAGAGTATCCCGAGGCTTCGACACGAAACGAGCCCGTCCCGCGCGAAGGGGGACGTTCGCATCGTTTAGGCTGGCATCGTCGTCTGCGCGGCCGTCGCATGGCAACAAGCGTGCGTCGAGCGAGCGCGAATCCACGCAGGCGTTGTTTGCATTCGAGATCGCGAGCCGTTATACGTTGCACCGGCGAGCCCTCCTTGCGTTATAGGGCAACGAGCGAGCCTCTCGGCGAGTATACCGCGAGTGTATGCGCGTGAGATGACGATCGGTATCGACAATTAACGCCGAGCCGCGTACTAGGGGGGAAGTGGACGGTGGACAAAAAACGCGAGTGACGCTGCTTCCAGCCCGTTCTCGATGGCGAGGTGGTCTGTGTGCCGTAATATCCGGCGTAGAACACGCGTAACGTGAAAGGAGCGGGAAGGGAGCGGGCAAGGCACAGGACAGGTCAAAAGTTCCCAGGCCGCTATCCCATCCATTCCTATGGCAGCGTGGCCTGGGAACTTTTGACTAGTGGCTAACAGCGCTAGAAACACAGACGCAGACTAAAAGTGAACACGGCACAACGCTTACTTTCAACTGAATGTTTTTATTTATAAAGCGATAGCGTTTATAACACATGAACAGAACAGCTCGTGACTAAACCGGTTTTGCTATTTGCATATATATATATATATATATATATATATATATATATATATATATATATATATATATATATATATATATATATATATATATATATATATATATATATATATATATATATATATATATATATATATCCGGCGCACCCAAGCATTGTCAAGTGTACGTAATACTGCGAAACTTAATACGAGTAAAAACCAAATTTAAACGTAACGAAGACACCTAAAACGAAATTACGAAAGGTCCTCATCTACAATATAACATGGAAACTTCGTTATGTAAGTGAGGCAAAGCGAATAAACCGACAACATCCCTGTTAGTGGGATGCGTGTTTTGTACGGTGCCGTGCTCATCGTGATGACGCTAGAAACAGTGATCAATTTCGTAGTAGTTACTTGTTTTTTTTTCTTCGTAATATTCAATTATTACTGCATCGTGACAGCACATACAGAGATAGTACTCAATTGTTCGTCTTTCTTTCTTTCTTTCTTTCTTTCTTTCTTTCTTTCTTTCTTTCTTTCTTTCTTTTTTCTTTCTTTCTTTCTTTCTTTCTTTGCTTCTTTCTTTCTTTCTTTCTTTCTTTCTATCTTACGTTTTTTTTTTCACTAGTTTAGACCTCACGGGTACAAGGTAGGCAGTCGGATGTAACCGGCTAACCACTCGGTCTTCATTTTCATCTATCTTCATTCGGACACCTCGGGAGAACGCTTACCATACGTGCTCAATTGCCTAGTTATCGAGGCGAAAGCGTTGACATATGCCTCTTCATTTGCGAAAATCGGCTGTCGGTCTCTTCGAGATTTGGCGAGACCTGACGATACTTCGCGATGTGTCGTCATCGGTGTCAACACAATGCAAAAAATCACCATCACGAGGTAACGTCACCATATACGACGTCATCACCTGACATTGGCGCTTGGTCATAGGTTATCTGGAGGCACGTGAGGTGCACTGAGGCTTGCAATGCCTCTGATCTGATCTCGGATGCAGTGCGAAACCACGCTTTGTGCAAAAAGCTTTCAGGGGTGCGTGGATAAATAGAATTAACTCACAAAAAAGACTGTTCTGGTAATCAAGTCACCTTAGGTGACTATGTAAGGAATCTTGCAAGTTTTTTGCGCGGTAGTCTCTTTTGGGATGCTCTTCCACAAACATTTCTGTCTGTCTGTCTGTCTGTCTGTCTGTCTGTCTGTCTGTCTGTCTGTCTGTCTGTCTGTCTGTCTGTCTGTCTGTCTGTCTGTCTGTCTGATGTATGTCTGTCTGTCACATGACTGAACCACTTGCCTAAGTTAGAGATGAACATTCAGCCATTTTAAACTGGTGGCAGCATTCATACTTGGGAACATTGTCGATCAAAAAGCTAATATTACGCATACCTAAGCCGCGACATGAATAAGTATTAGCTGGTGTGTTCCTTTATTAGAAAATCCATGAATACGTAATTCTTAACACCGTTTAGTTCGTTATGCACCAAAAAAAAAAAAGGACCGACAGGGGACAATCGACTTTCGACGACATTTGCATCGAAGCACGCCGATACGCGGGCAATTTTTTCCCCCTCCCCCCCCCCCCCTTTTTTTTTTTTGAAGGTTTGCGATGGTCTACTTTTCTCGTGGGTGGCACAGAAGGAATCCGAAATTCAAGTTTTGAAAGGCCGTAACTCTCAACGACACTTCGTGTTGATTGATGTGTGGGCTTTAAGGTCCCAAAACCACCATATGATTATGAGAGACGCCGTAGTGGAGGGCTCAAGAAATTTTGACCACCTGGTGTTCTTTAACGTGCACCCAAATCTGAACACACGGGCCTACAACATTGCCGCCTCCATCGAAAATGCAGCCGCCACAGCCGGGATTGGATCCCGCGACCTGCGGGTCAGCAGCCGAGTACCTTAGCCACCAGACCACCGCGGCAGGGCGACACTTCGTGTTACTTACGGGGCTATACGGCATATGTGCTCACCTCGCCGTGCCAACCGACAGTTCATTCCTGAACTCTCGCGTGGACGTGCTTCATTCCTGCCGCGGCGTCCGTCGCATTAAAGTCCGGACTCTCCATCGAAGCTGGACGATAGAGCGACTATGATATGGTGGGGGCACGACGCGCGCGCAATTTGAACGACGAGAAAAAAAAAAAAAAAAAAACGAGGTTGCCGCGATAACCACTTCGAAGGGTCGCACACGTCGCCGCAGACGTGTCGTCCCAGCCGCCTTCGGGGCGCGATCGACTTTTCCTCTGAGGCCGTATGACTAATCAAACACTCTTGCGTTCCCTACATAAAAGAAACGCAAAGCGTATCCGGTCAGCTTCGATTAACCTATAAGCCCCGCCGCGGTGGTCTAGTGGCTAAGGTACTCGGCTGCTGACCCTCAGGGCGCGGGTTCGAATCCCGGCTGCTGCGGCTGCATTTCCGATGGAGGCGGAAATGTTGTAGGCCCGTGTGCTCAGATTTCGGGGCACGTTAAAGAACCCCAGGTGTTCTAAATTTCCGGAGCCCTCCATTACGGCGTCTCTCATGATCATATAGTGGTTTTGATACGTTAAACACCACATATCAATCAATCAATCGATTAACCTATAACTCGCGGGATCAAATCCCGGCTGCGGCGGCTGCATTTCCGATGGAGGCGGAAATGTTGTAGGCCCGTGTGCTCAGATTTGGGCGCACGTTAAAGAACCCCAGGTGGTCGAAATTTCCGGAGCCCTCCACTACGGCGTCTCTCATAATCATATAGTGGTTTTGGGACGTTAAACCCCACAAATCAATCAATCATGATTAACCTATAACTCGACGCGGTAGCTTAACGGCTGAGCTGTATAGCGCTGCTATGCTGGAGTGTGTGGGTTCGATTCCTGGTAAAGGTGGCTGCGTTTATGTGGGGCGCAAAAACAAAAACAGAAATAATGCTTTGATATTCAGGTGCAATCGATATAACCTCAGGTGGTCAAGAATAACACAGTTCCCCGCTGCGACGGGCTTCACATTCTTAAAACTTAGAAGCGCAAAATCGACGAGGACAGGAAGGAACACAGATAGGTAGGACGTCCTTATCTTTCTGTGTTCCTTCCTGTCCTTGTCGATATGGCGCTTCCAAGTATTAAGATTATGAACCAACTAGCCCAACAACGCGTACTTTTGAACTCGGCATTTATTACGTGAGTTTACCACATGAACCTCAAGAATTAGAAATACTTGTCTCCCATTACTTTGTCTTTTTATGTGTAACCTTATAGCGTACGTTAAGAAAGCGGAGATCTATTATGTTTAACATTCCCAGCATCTCTTTGGTCGGTTTCTCAATATATCTGTAATAATTTTTAGCGGTAAGAAAGTAATCAAAGTCGGATTCATTGATCTCGGCTGGTCAAACGACCCGTTGCAACGTCAGATAACCATCCACGGTGGAACCGCAGAACATACGACACTTGAGTGCGCCTTCTATTCGGAAGATGAACTGTCGCTAACAATTGCTTGTTAACATGACTGGGTCGAATAGACATTATCTTTTACTGCGCGTGGTGATTTCAACACGTGTGTTTTACAATGTCGCGTACGCGTTAACTAGGGGTGACATTAGCAAGCGGAGTGTTCTATATATATTTGCTGATCAATGTCAGTATAGTGCAACATACTAGAAGGTGTGAGATGGCGCAGAGAACAGCTTGAGAGTACCTTCGAGAGAAAAATCATGGCATATTCACGGAGTGAATGATGATGAGTGTGGCGAAGCTTCGAAGGATTTTATCCGCAAACCATGAATTAATGCACTGGCCGCGTCCATCCGTTCGTCCGTTCATTCGTCTGTCTGTCTGTAGGTATGTCAATCCGTCAGTCTGCCTGTCTGTGTGTCCGTCCATCCATCTTGTGAACACTCCCAAGTACCACAACCTCGTATCTTTTCATCCTATATCCATCACATGGGTTCGTGTCCCGGCGGCTGCGGCTGCATTTCCGATGGAGGCGGAAATGTTGTAGGCCCGTGTGCTCAGATTCGAGTGCACGTTAAAGAACCCCAGGTGGTCAAAATTTCTGGAGCCCTCTCCACTACGGCGTCTCTCATAATCATATGGTGGTTTTGGAACGTTAAACACCACATATCAATTATATTCATCACATACAAGTACCACCATCCAGCGGCCATTCCAAGGACTAAACGAGAGGTGGCTACTACAAACAGGAGACGCACGACCCACTGCGTAAAAAGCTTCGCCCCTAAGAAATCACGACGTAAATTTTTCCGCTCAATAAATTTGGCCACTTAGGCAAATCGATCTCCCGAGGAAATTTGTTGCAACTTGAACTGGGCCCAAGGACGTAGGAAGGAAACTACACTCGCAGAACAGCATATTGCTTCCAGTGTCCCTGTATCAAGTTCGCGCCACAACAAATTTCCTCGTGACTTACCAACAAGGCCACTTCGCAACTCTTGCGAATATCTAGAAGTACCCTTTGCTGGACAAGTCGGTTCATCACTCTGCACGGGGCGCAAGAATATGGCGGTTTTCGCACGACCAAAGAACGAGAATGGTCGGATGATTTCCACTTAAGAGCAAGAGGTTTCTCGTGTATCAGTGATACGTCACTGTCTTTCTAGCAGGCAGAGAGCAAGTTCGTACATCACAGGTTGTTGTTACTGTGGGCAGGAACCGCACCTGCGACCCTTGAATAACGCGTCTGGATTTGTGCCAACTCAGCTACAACGGCGGCTATCCCCCCGTCCACTTGATAGGGTATGTATGTTTATTTAAACGTGGGAGCGTCAGCCAGCGCCACCTGTGGCCATTTCGGCGAGTGTGGGACGCTAATGTTTTGCCTGTTGGCGTCACGTAGTGAGTGATGTGTGCCTGGCTTTCTGCGAATGCCTGTGCCTATAAGTTTTGACACGGAACGCGAACAATAAACAGTTGAAAGTTCGCGCGCCTCCTGACCCTTTTCCTCGTTCTTTCGCCGTGCAAAGACGGCCATATTTTCGTGGCCTGTGCGGAATCTTGTGAATATCACTGCGCAGACGCGACAAGCCGAGATGTGGCGCCAAAATCCACCAACCAGGAGCGAGACTTCTCACACGAAAGTTGCCGGTAAAGATATGCGTACTTCGCACGCAGCATCTTATCTTCTTATCGAGAATTCGAGATGATTCGGCTGCGCGGGAGTTGGTCAATGCTTTACCCAGGTCCTCCATCCGACACCTTCGAAAAACCTCTACCAGACAGATTCATTTTCTTTGTACAAAACAAACAAACAAAAAGACATGATGATGTGTAAGCACAAAGCGGTTCACACCAAATCGCTTCGCAATAAAAAGAGATTACAAATACATAACGCGAAAGGTAAGCAGAAGAGAACTGGGTCTTTTTCTTTCATCCAACCGTTGCGAATGAGTTGATCCGTTACACCTTTTTGTTTCACTTCGGGCCAAACTGCAGCTCATTACGATACGCTATCAGGAACTCCGGCGAAACGTCCCCAGAGACGGATGGACTTCTTTCTCTGCGTGTCGGGCAAAACAACGGCGGCAGCCTCCGTGTGGCAGATACAAATCGGCACCGCACCCAGCGAAGTCGGTGGACAATGCAGGCTCTTCCGCTGCGACTAGGCCGACTCGGCAGCTGGAGTCTTGAGGGAGGAAGGGTGATCGCTTGCATGAGAAATCCGTAATGGAACCTGCAGCATCGGAAACTCTCCCAGAGTCTACGACCGTGTCTGCAGGCTGCGTGATGCCGCCCGCACCCCCGTCGTCTTGCTTGCCTTGCTACTACTCCTCCCGCGATTCGGCCGGGTGAAGCAACGCGTATTCGTGCCTACAAAACGATGCGTGTAGAATCACACAGCGGAGCTTGGGAGTGGTAGGAGGAGGAGGGGCCAGGGAGATCTCGAGAAACCTCATAGTTCGTCTTACATGCCCTCGCGAGAAACGTGACCGAAGAAAAAGAAACCAAGAAAACACAAGAACGAAACGAAAACAAACACACGCGCGCGGACGTGTAGTACGTAGTGTACATACAAACACAGTGGTGCAACTGGGCGCGCGTGAGTGCGATCGTGCGTCGCATGCTGGAGGAGCGACCGTTTCACTCTCTCTCTCTTGCCTCTCCCTCGGCCTCGCTTTCGTAACGAGGCATCCCAAGAAGCCGTGTACCACCTTCAGAGGGCGCCAGGCGTATCCCCCCCTCCGTCTCTGTAATTGGGTGTTTACAACTTTGTCAGCTCGTTTTTCGGAGCACCTGTTTCACGGACTTTGGAGGTTTTCCTTTCACCTTGTTTCGCTATCGCTGGGGCTACGTTGGACCGCGGCACACCGCTGCGCACCTCGTGGGAAAGGAAGAGCAATTAATGTTCAATCTTGCTTCTTAGTGGGGCATATCTCTCCACAGAGAATGTGAGAGGCACTTCTTGCGGGTGGTCTGTGAGGGACTTGAAAAAAAAGAGAGAGAGAGAGAGAGAAAGAACTCAACAACAAGCTTCACGGAAAGAAAAGAAGGAATATGTTGCTTCAGCAAGTGTGCGTGCGTGTGTGTGTGTGTGTGTGTGTGTGCGTGTGTGTGTGTTTGTGTGTGTGTGTGTGTGTGTGTGTGTGTGTGTTTAAAAGAAAGGGGGGGGGGGATTCAATGTACTCTGTACTGAGCGTGAAAAGAATGGTAAGCGCAGTATGTCTCGTTTTGTCGTTTTGTCTGGACTGACATCCGCAACCAAGTTCACGAATGACGTCATCACAGATGCCTTTCGGACTCGTCATATGGCTGCTTGGTGCTGTTAACCATACAAGTGCAGACGCTTGGGTGCGTTGGTTTTGGTTTGTAACGGTTTGTAACGCTGCAAACATAGGAAAACAAGCAGAGTAGAAAATGAGCGCCGACTTCCGACCGATCTTTATTTTGCAGTATAGCAAAATATATATGTGGAGAAAACAATAAAGCCAACCTGATCCAACAGCGAGATCCCTTTTAGCATGGGTCGAATATTGCCCTACAGGCCATTTTTTCTTATATTAAACAGAGACGCCATTTCTGTACACCAGCAAACAATGCTTCCCTGATCTCTTATGGTACGCGCACGGCCGCAGACTTAGAGCGCAGTTTTCCGAACAAGACATACTCGAAATGTGACGCTGAAATGTACACAGAATATTTCATATGCTTCTGTCCCGTTCCATACTTTACCTTTGTACGTTTTCTAAGCGGGTTAATTTAACGCTACCGAGCAAGTGAAACTGAAACTGGAATTGAAATCGGCTGCAAGCTGATGGGCTTACCAGTCGGAGCAACACGAATGAGCCGAAGCCCCGCCCCCTTAGCCTTCGCTCCACTGCCTAGGTGAGCTGTCCGCGACTGTATGCCCACGACTCTCACGACACGGGGAAGACGCAGCCAAGTTAACAAAGTTGCCATTTTCCCCCAGAAAATGGACTTGAGGACAACGCATACGGGAACTCGCAATCACTTACACGGTGCACGGCAGTTTTCTGTGACAACCTTCCATTGTGAAAACCGTCGTAATTAATTTGCCGAAACAAACTCGAAATAGAGATAATGAAGAAAAAGAACGGACCACGCTTTGCCAACGCGGACTCACAGTTGTTTGCCTAAACGACGTCCAGCGTGAAGCGAGATTACGCTACAGACAATACGCGACCTAACCACAGCTGCGAAAGAAGAGCGTTTTAAAGAAAGACAAGCCTCCCTCATAGGAGGGGCACTGGACTGAAGTTGAGTACTCAAGGGTTCGCGTGTCTCGGAAAGAGAGAGAATGTGAGAGCTCCCCGATGGCATTCACACGCACGCTAAGCAAAATTGCTAAAAGCGTGCCATGTACCGGCGTACACAATACACCGAACTCCCGGCCTCGCATAACCGTTCCGTTTTCCACACGCGGACTAAGTGAAACAACGCGAGTATAGCGTTACGTAACCGCGAGCAGAGGGTCTCTCTCTGCCGCGTTGGGCGCCGACAAGGAGGCGACCGGAGGAGGACTAAGACAAAAGAATGAAAAATGGGAAGAGGCGAGGTGCAATAAAAGCGCGTCGCGACGGCGGCTGGCGTGTACGCCAGGCGGGGAACGCTAACTATACAGTCGCCCAAAGCCGCGTGCCAGCGAGGTAATTGCCGCCGCCAACGGTGAAACCAGCTGGGTCCCGTCCGCGATGGCTGCGGCGCGGTTCGCTGGCGATGCCGAACAACGATATGCAGATTGGGTCTTTCTTCTTCCCCCGTGCGCCTGTGTCCACGGCTGAGAAAAAAACAAAAACTTTGTGGACTTCTCTTTCGTGATTGTGCACTTCTATTCGTCTGAAACCTCTCCCTTCCCCCTTCCCTTATTTCTTTCTCTCTCTCTCGACACCCACGGATCTTCGGTGGTAGTCCTTTAGTATTGGTGTTATTCCACGTCTTGTTGTCCCACTGAACCCTTCGCTCAACAGTTGTAATTGCTCGCTGTGTAGCATCGGTTGAAAAAAAAAACAAAAAAGTGTTACTGCACCGCACTTGGAAGTCGCTCGGAAGACCGGAAAGGAAGAGAGCGGGAAGGGGGAGTTGCTCAGGCACATTCGTGGCATCTGCAGAGTTCCAGGTGTGCGAGCATTGCGGTACTGTGTGTCTGGTCGTTACACGTGGAATCTTTGGCGACAAAGAGAGAGAGAGAAGAGAACTAGGGGGAAAAAAAGAAACGAGCAATGCGTTTTCGCCTTGGGGCGTTACTAGAGCAAGACGGCCTTTGCGTCGGGGAATTGGCGCGACGCTTGCGACGTCGGGCGAAATACGTCGGGTCGTTCTCTCTTCCCCGCTGTACGTTCTCTGGACGACGCGTCCTTATTTTATTTTCTTCTTTTCCCCGCCAGCGTCTACTTGCGTGCGTATACAGATTCGGATGGCGGCGTAATCTTTTGCGGCGATGGGAGGCCTTCCTTTGTGAAGGCATGCGACGTCCTTGACTTCCAGGTGGTAACACACACACGCGCGCGCGCGCCCCACATCGTGGGGAAGGGACCGTGCGTGATTCCCAGACTGTCGCGTACCAGTTTGTATTGCCGTCTTTTCATTCTCCCTTACTATTATTCCGGCTGATTTGCATATGTCGCCTACTTTCCTTTTCTTTACGTTTAACGTTTTTTGATATAATCACGTAAAGTACGCAACTGCGATGCGCTGACACTTACGACCCATTGCGTGAGTGTCGCTCCACCTTGAAGTGACGACTTCGCCAATCTTCTCAAGCGGAACGTTGCATTTAAACCCTTTCATTGGAAACGTTTGGTCAATTCGATGCGTAAACGTGGAACGTATGCTCGCCAAGTCGTCGGTAAAACAACTCACCGAGTTCTTTATGCATTCGCCTAAGAGGACTGGAAGGCTAAAGCCATCTTCTCTTCTTCTCGACGAATGTACTGATCCTTATTCAACCCCGGCCGCCCACCCCCATCTTTCGAAGGCTTTGTCTACATAATGCGGTTTTACATTGGCTCCGAAATCGTAAGCATTGCGAAATTTCTGCATCTTATCTGGTTTTGGATTGCCTCAGTGATCAGCACACAGTGGACTAAGCTACGATGTCACGTGATTGCGCCATCACGTGACCTCATAGTAGAGGCGTCATGACGTCACCCATTTTTTCTACGTAATGCGGTTTTGCATTGGCTCGAGGGTCTTATACGCATTGCAAGATTTGTGCATCTCATCTGGTTTTGCATTGCCTTAGGGATAAAACCCATCTTGTACCAAACAACGTTGTCAGGTTATTGCGTCATCACGTGACGTCATAGTGGCGTCATGCCAACGTCATAAATTTTGACCATTTGTGGCGCCACATGGTGACATTGTGTTACGATGATTTTCGGTACCGTGTAATTCACGCCGATGGAAAAAAAAATTCGAGCTTGAGGCAAATATGACTTTCGCCTAAGTAATCTATGCATGCATCGGGCCACCGTTACGCACGAAAGGTGACGACCACCCAGGTGAGCTCGAGGCAACCAGTTCCCTCAAGTTTCTTATTTGCTTTCGCGGTTGTGACGGCGAAGCTGACATAACCGGCCTCCGCGATGCCGCCTGAGCGCGCGCACAAAGGCGACACATTGTAACCCCCGTGATTTCCTCCTGCAAAACCAGCTTCCTCGTGTATTCTTCCACGCTCCACATGCATCGCGTGCGACGAATCGTTCTCGCTGCGTTACTGCCTTAACACCGCACAGCCGAGCGATATCCGCCATTGTGGAGTCCTTGCACCGCACGAAGCAAACTACACGCGCACTGGAAACACTCGACCACGAGGAAAACCAGAGACGGGCTAATCCGATTTTTCCCACTCACGTCCGCACCAGCGCCGAAAACTCTTTTCAAAAGAAGAGAGTCGTTTTTACGAAGATTTCCGGCTTTCACGATCATCGATCGGGAGGGATGATCTCGAGCCGTATCACATTACGGTGCCTCGATAAGCGTCGCTATAAAACTCAAAACCCTTTTCACGAGGATACCCGGCAGTAACGAGTTGCTTGCTCCTTTAAGAAAAAAATAACTGCGCTCTTTGTGTGTGGTAAGATTCACTCGCCACAAAGCCGGCCAAAGTGGTGTCTTTAATACCTCGCAAAAGCCAAGCGACTGCACTGTACTCCGGCCTAGTGTAGTCTCCCTCCCCCTTCCCCCCGTCTGCCCACCCTCACCCCCGGAAGGGCACAAAAACCAACTGTACCGTCCTTTCAAATTGCCCGGCGGCTGGTCTGCGTGTGTGTTGATGCGCGGCGACCGCGACTTGATGGCGGCGTCGGTGTATTGACGGCCGACAACCGCGCCATCTCTGTGCGTGCGTGCGTATGTAGAGTACGTATGCCTACGCGGGTGTGGACGGTTGGCGCTCTCGCCGCATCTCGCGAGCGGCGCGAGAGATTGCATCGGCCCACCTTCATCGGCGACTGTCCGTCGGCCTGGAGGGGGCGTCGTGGGAACGGGGCTGAAATATCGGTCCTCCGCATTCACTCGCTGCACTCGTTCTTATAGATCGCACCCCGTCGCCTTGCTCTTGCTTTGTGCTAGTATCATTTCGCCTACGCGTTTTCTCCTGCGTTTTTTTTTCTTTCTTCTTGTTTTTTTTTTGCATCTCTTTCTCGCCTCTTGCTCCTCTGTCAGTCCCGTAAGGCTTCTACGTCGAGTTCCTTGTTCTTGGTGCAATGATGGCGTTGAGCACTTTCGCGTCCTTTTTGTTTAATCGATTTCCCCTGTCATCAACTTTTTTTTTTTTCGGTCTTTCTCGGTTGTTTTTGCCAGTTTTCGTGCTGGCTTCACCGTTGTCGTTCTCAGTCGTTGTCAACTACCAAAGGCTTGGTTTCTTTTCACTTTGACTCGAAATGATGTTCGTCGACACTAAACGACCACAAAAGAGAGAAAACACGAGGCCTAACGCAGTTCTTCATCTTGTGAGTGTAGTTGCCCCACCGTGGTGGTCTAGTGGCTAAGGTACTCGGCTGCTGACTCGCAGGTCGGGGGATCAAATCCCGGCTGCGGCGGCTGCATTTTCAATGGAGGCGGAATAGTTGTAAGCCCGTGTGCTCAGATTTGGGCGCACGTTAAAGAACCCCAGGTGGTCGAAATTTCCGGAGCCCTCCACTACGGCGTCTTTCGTAATCATATGGTGGTTTTGGGACGTTAAACCCGGCCCACATATCAATGAATCAATGGGAGGCTAGTTAAATCAAGAATGAATTCAGAGCAACTGGCTCGCCTTTCCGTTACCAAAAGTTCATTTTACGCGACCGCTTATAAGCGTGCAATGGACAAGGTTACATCTACACTTCTTCACTTCTCTCTCTATCTTCTCCTTTAATCCCCTCACCCCTTCCCCAAGTGCAGGGTAGCAAACCGGACGTGCGTCTGGTTGACCTTCCTCCTCCTCCTCCTCCTCCTTCATTTTTAATTTGTCTCCATTGAATCTGCGACACTGTTGCGCATGTTATTTGTACAGATAGCTTGCCCGTGACGTCACGGTCGCAGTTGAATGACTGGCCAACGTGGTGGCCTTGATGACGTAAAGGTAGCATAATGACATCATAGCGCCTAGCGTGCTTCACTATGGTAACGCTACGGCCATAATTTCATTGGCATGTTTGCGTCAATGACAAAATAACTTGCAAGGGATGCAATGATAACATTAACGCACGACGTCACAAACCTTACGTGTTTCGTATACGGTGCACCAACATGGCGGTGTCAGTGACGTCAGTGCAAGCCATCTATTGGCTCCGGTGTTGGTGCCGGAGCCAATAGATGTCTTGCACTCGACGACCGTACTGCTATTGAAATGTCGGGTGAGCAGTGCGCGTTGCGCCGCCATTTGAGCCTGTCGTTACTTGAGAGGCTCACACTTGGCTCCAGAGATCTTGCGAAGAGAACGGAAGTACTCTGCCACTCGGTTGCGATCGATGAAATAATCCCCCGCCGGCTGCAGGCCGTGGGCGTTGATAGGGGCCGATGTATCGGCATGCCTCCTCGTGGTGTCCGCCTCTCGTGTTAGCGCGTCGCGACACGTGTTATGCAAGTTAGTCGTTCGAATAGTTTGCTCCGCTTTTTTGCTTTTTCAGAGTTAGTTGTGGCGTGAGTTTTTTTTTTTTTTTAATTTGTCATCTTTTACTTGCGAGTAGCTTTTTGCTGCTTTGTGAGCTCTCTCCCCCCTCGGCTCCGTCCCCCCCCCCCACCTTCCCCACACCGACATTTTTTTTTTTTAAGTTTTCATATACATAGACTATTCTACGGATGGCGTTGGGCGCCGTGCCGCCATAGTGGACTTTGAAATTTTGTGGTGTGTGTCTTTAACTGGTAAAGGAAAAGTGTTATATACGGTAGATGCATACACATGAGAACGGTTCGGTTAGTGCAGTTATGTTTCATGGTCTTATTAATTCACGTCGCAATGTACAAATATACGAAAAACATCGGCTTAAAAACCCAAGATAGCGGCGCCCTCATGCCTTAGGTAAAAAAAGTCTTTACGTGTCACAAGGGGACTAGGCAGCTTTTTTTTTTTTCGGTCGGGTAAGAAGGAGGGTATCTGATTGATCTGAGGTGGAAGCCGGGCAGGCAGATGTGGCCGTGTGTTGTTGTGTGCTCGGAATGCAATATGGGGGGGAAATTAGGGGAGGAGGGGAGGGGGGGCACGGGCTTGGTCTGCCACCTCTCGGTATGCCAGTGATGCACACATACAAATGCGCACGCCAACACACATAAAGCGAGATTGAACCACCTCCCCCTCCCCGAAAAGTATTTTTGGCTACACCCCTGCGCATGGGCATAGGTAGTGATACAGATGGGATCGCTTCGTGCGCCTACTCTGACAAAAATCTTCAGTCGTGTAACAAATGAGTGCTCTTAGCTGTATTAGCGTGGTATGTGTAAGAAGAAAACATGACACAGACTTGAAGGAAGGTAGGCGCTAAACTTCCAACTGTTTATTTAATGTCATTCACATTCATCTTATACATGCGCGGAAAATACAACTCATCTTGATCGTGATCTCATTCCAAGATACGTGATTTTCTTTTCCGCCATGTACAAGCGAAGTTCATGGATCGCCAACTCGCCCGAGCTACAACACTTCTGATATGAGTGCTATGCAGTGCAGGTGATTTTACGTCAGAATGTACTCAAAACTCCATTCTCGGTTGCAGATGTAGTCACGTGTGGACGGAAAATTTCAGTTCAGTTTATTTTTCATTTATTTATTGTACCCTCAGGGCTTTACAGCATTGCAGAGGGGAGCCGGCACTGACGAACAATGTTAAAGAAAAGAATACATAGACAAGACACTAGAACATTATTAAACACTGGAAAGCAACTATTATCAACTGCAACTATGTTATACAGACAGTAGAATATACAACAAAACTAACAACAAAATCAAACGTTTACATTTCCAACACCAAGTATGTTATCGAGCGATGTTTTAAAACTGCAAGGCGAGGTGATGGATGCAACTGATTGTGGGAGGCGGCTCCAATCCTTGCAAGTTTTAGGCAGTAATGAGTGGGATTATGTTGATGTCTTGAAGCGAGGAACAGCAACTTTCTGCGCATGGTCAGTACGAGTTGAAATGTATGACGGTGGGGTTATTAAAAGTGAACGCAGAAGGGAGTTGTAAATTTTGTGGAAGAGTACGAGTCGGGATAACTTACGGCGTGTAGCGAGTAAAGGAATATTAATAATGTTCACGCTGTGGGTCTGTTCTGCTCGGAGCCGTTGTAATCGTTTACACACCTGTTCCGTGCAAACGCTCAACAGTTTCGCAAAACTGGTCGAGCCAGGAGGAGGACAGCGTCGTCAGGGCGGCAGAGATGTGTTGCAGTCAGTGAGGGGCGATTTAATTGCCGATCGACGGTGCATCGATTCGGGAAGAGCAAGAAAAAAAAAAACTAACAGGTGCGACGGGATGGTGCCAGAGCTGCTTTCTCGCGTTGACCGGGTTATCGAAATTGCGCTCGGGTTCTTCATCAGACGCCGCTCTTTGCGGAGAGACTCCTCCATCCGCGGCAGCCTTTATAAGAGGGCGTCAAAGTCAACCCCCTTCTGCATCACCCGTTAATTTCGAGATAGCCTCGATTTCGCCTTGTCTTTTTCTCTTTAGCGGCGCGGATCGTACAAAGAAGCGACGAGCGCCGGTGACAAGACAGGGTCGCGACACAAGCGTCCAGTGCGAACTTGGGCTTCGCGGCGAGCGCTTCGAGAGTGAGTAGGTAGAGGTGACTGGATAATCGGCGCGGGCACCGCGTTGGTCGAGATGAACGCTCTCGCAAGACGTCCCGTGGACGTATAGGGGAGGAGACCTCGACGAGACGGCGTCAGGACGTGCGCTGTACACGTCCGGTGCAAAGACGAAGCCGCCTTCTCGGGGCTGTTTAGTCGAGCGCCAGGCGGACATACTTTTTCTTTCCTTTGTTTTATTCGTGAAAAGCTTTCGCTTAGATGTAGGAGGAGACCTGCGTCTCTTGAGCGGTCTTGTCTGAGAGGGCTGCAGGTGGACGTCGGTCACGAAACTCCCAACTTCTCGAGCGCGCGGCAAAGTCGGTTCTTCTGAACCGTCAACTCCCCTTGTCTGTCACTTACGCTTTTCGTGCGAGGACCAAGTGCGCGCGCCGCCAAGCGCTTGTCCCACTCGAGGATCGCCCACACAGAGGGGCGTTTTCCGGTTTCGCGCGCGAGCATAGCACGCTTGCGACGATTCTAGTGCACGCCTTCTGTCTCGTACTCGGAGCGAAACAAAGCAAAACGAAGCAATAAAAACATAAACGTCTGCGTCGTCGTGTACGCATCTTGCGGCCGACAGTTCTCGAAGAATTCGACGTTGCCCTCGCGTCGCCGGACAAAAGCGTGCCCGGAGATAAGTGACAAACTAAATTGCGATAATCCAGACTCGGGCCCCCACTCGACTTTCTTGAAGCATTCCGCTTCCTCCACTGGGGCTTTCGAGGGACCTTACGTACTTTCGTTTTCGAGCTTCGCAACACTCGCGTCACGTCGACGCACTCTTTTGTCCGTTTGTGTCAGTGTGACTTTAGTCAGTGTGCGTTCACAGCGCCACCATGCGGCTGCTCGCGCCAACAAAGGAGGATTCACATTTCAAGCCCACTCACTGGGCATTGTTGTTTTCCAACCTGCATGCGTATAGGACGGATCGTTTTGCCGCGTTTGTTGTTTCGTCGCATTGTGTCGAGTCGCATTGACGCTCGAATAGAAAAATCTCGCGCGAAAGGAAGCCTGTCGGCGTGGCTTTCCTTTTTTGCCGAGGGATGATCCCACCCAGCAGTCCTCTCTGTGTGGTCGTGCGATTAAACGCGAATCGATCATTCGCGAAGCTTCAGGACGCGCTCGATTGAACTCGTCTGGTCTTCTCGGCGCTGTGCGTCTTCTTTCTTTTTCGCCTTGGCTTTCTTCTTCGTTTTTGTCACCAGCGGGCGCAGTCAAGCGGAAAAAGTGGAGTCATCTTTCAAACCGTGGTCACTACAGCGCGACAAAACGCCCTGTTGCCCATAGATTATAGCCTCGAGCGCCGCCTCCCCTCGAGGCTGAGGCATACAGTGTATATAACTCTACAGTAGCGTGCATGACATAGAAAAGCGCTGAAACGCGCAACGGAAGTTCCCAACGTGTTCTATATTCTGCGAACGCTTCGATAATCCTCTTATTGTCAAATGGAGCTTTCCCGAAATGCTTAAGCGTGCTTAAAAGTGGAGCAGAACCAGTTCGGCAAGTTCCTTGATATCTGCGGACATGAAAACAGTACTTCGACTGCGAAGCGGACGCAGGATGCAACTTGATGCATGAACACTGAAAGAGGAAGCGTTAAAACTGACGGACACAAAAGAAAGTAGCGCCTGTCTTGTGTCCGCACTTCCTTTGAGTTCTTCGGTTTGAGAGGTTCTTTCTTTTTGTGCGTTCATGTATAGCCACCTAGCCGAACACTTTGTTCTGCTAAACTTGCTACGTATATGACTCTGTTTTTTTTTTTACTAGGCACATGGACTCTCTTTGTAGACTATTATGCTCTCTTTCGAGAGTAGTGGCACGGCCGCTTGACCGAGTGGCCATGGTATTGAGACTCATGAGAGAGTCGATGCGCCTCCTTAAATAAGAGTCGTATGTATGACATGTAAACGTAGTCTACCGTCAAAACCCTCTACAATCTCGAAGGCCTGCAGATTTTCAGGGCCATAGGCTGAACGAGCTTGCTTAGACAAACGTAGTGTGCGCCTGCATAAAATTAGCCCCGCCACTCAATGTCGCACGGTTCCTCGTAAATCGTCGATTCGGAGTCGTAGAACCTGCGATCTACGTACGTATAATTTCCCAATATAACTATCCGCCAACGTGTCCTGTTATCACCAGTCTAGTCAGAACATACATACATACATACATACATACACACACACATACACACACATACATACACACACATACATACATACATACATACATACATACATACATACATACATACATACATACATACATACATACATACATACATACATACATACATACATACATACATACATACATACATACATACATACATACATACATACATACATACATACATACATACATACATACCCATTGCTGGAATCACCTCATGGTCCAAAGGCAGGCCAATGTAAATATACATATAAATATATGGTATAAACGGTACAAGCTCGCCATTGTGGAACAAGTACTTGCTAAGCATTGTCTGACCTTTCATCGCCGCGCCCACACGTGAGAATATATAGCCGACACAAGGTGATGTATTAGCCACGATTACAGCGAACACCAGCCAACAACAGCAATCGCTTGTGCCCTAGCCAACATTAGCCATCATTTAGACAACGTTAGTCTGCATCTTATGGTTGTCCCTTGCGGCAACTGTCGTTGGCCTACACTTTCTTTTTACACCAACAGTACGACGTAGTTGCAGTGGCAACCCGTATTAGCTTACTTTCTTTTGCACGGCCTGTACGTCGTTGTTACAAAAACTGTAGTGGCCTACCTTTCTTTTTACACCAAGTGTACACTATATAGTAGCTCTTGCAACATGTAGCTGTCCGCTTTTTTGGTTACACTTTAATGACCTCCCACACCGTTTGACACAAATGCACGCGTGTGCGTTTGGGACGCACGCAAACACACACACGCACGTACACGCACGTGTACAAGCGCACGCACGCACTCACGCACGCACAAAGAAACGAGAAGAAACACTGCGTTTTCCATACTCAGCGCCTGTGGCCAAGCCAAAGAATGCTTGCGCATTTACAACGAGCAAGGCGGGCGACAAGAAGCAACGAGGTTATTTGAAAGTCAATGGGAGCACGCCCAAGAATTAAGGAAGGAAACGACGATCGCGTATAGAGCGAGCTTGTTTCGCGAGCCGACGCGCGCGTGCTTGAGAGCGTTTTCTGCCTAATTTCTGACTGCGCGCCTTCCGGCAATGACACGAGCCGCAGCAGATAAGCAGCCAGAGATGAGCGCTCTGTGAGCAACATCCTCTGCACCAACCGCGCCCCCCGGGTTGCGTACCTAATGGCTTCGACGGCAAAACATGCACATGCCCTCACAATGCGGGCGCCAAGCCAATTTCACTGGCCGCCGATTCCCCCCCCTCCTGCCCGTCTCAGCGATGCAATGGTGTGGAAACGGAATTCGGTCTGTTCGTTACTCCGAGCCTGCCTTCCTGCACGCCCGCAGCGAGTTGGGACCTTGAAAAAGAAATTCCGGGGACGTAAAATATATAGCCGAGCGCGACTGCGTAGCGCTGTAGCTGGCTTGCGACGTAGGTGGGCGTTCCGTACGTCGCTCGGAGCGAAGTGAATGTATGTGTAACTACACTTCACACCGCATATTCCCCTGATATGTCCTTCGCGGAGTTAAGAAGGACTGCTTGTTGGATTAGTCGGTGTGACATCATCGTGCGAAAAATTTGTCGCAAAAAAGAAGCACACGCACAAGAATCCCCCTTTTTTTTGCTGTACCTGTCTTGTGTGATTGTAATTCTTGCGCTAGTTGCAGCAAGAACTGTGCACTGTTGACTGAGCTTTTATGTCATTCTCTCGAATGCCTGGAGAAGTCGTGCGGGGCAGCGAGTTCTGTTAGTGGAAGCCAGGCTCAATCTTTGCTCGATTGTCGATGCGCAATACCGTTACCTCCGAAATATCGCGTGAGGTAAACAAAATGACCGCCTAGCATAGCATTACCATACGTTTTACACTTACGCTGTCACAAGATCGACGCGTGAAACCTGAATCACTAGCCAGTATTGGTATACGTAATTCAAGCCGGTCCTGCTTTTGTGGAACAATTAACTTCGCTCACAATCTTTGAGTTGAATCTAACGTGGCCGTTTGGTCAGTCGGTCGCATAAAAGTGTGCTGTCTTGCAGCTTAGGTAAAGACGCTCACTCACTCACTCACTCACTCACTCAATCAATCAATCAATCAATCAATCAATCAATCAATCAATCAATCAATCAATCAATCAATCGGAACAGTGCTGCTTTAATAGGAGTGGTCGGGAAGCCTACGCTTCTGACCATGGGCACTTATTCTGAAAGGAAAGTGTATACTAGAGTTAAAGTGTCTGAAAAAGATAGATGCTACGAAGAAAAAAAAAAGGAACTTTTACTTATGTGATTCTCAAAAGATAAAAGAACATAAACGTGAGCCCCGTAGCTGTCTGCATCAGAGTGCGACACCTCAACAGTATCTCACGAGGGATGGGGGCAAGGAGGGATTAAAAGGATAAGATTAAAGGTATAGACATAGAGTGGGGGAAGAAAAGAGCGTGGCTCAGGGACAGTGACACCCATGGGTGCAGAATCAAGGAGAAGATAAGAAAGATGAACGCGGTCGCAGGAGAGTCCGAGGACGGGGCACCACACAGCGAGAGCTCTTGCCGGCGGCAGGAGATGGCGTAGGGCGAGCCAGCTGGCCAGAGCTGCGCTGTCGTCGGAGATCGTGCGGGCACAACCGGTCGGCACAAAATCCAACGAGCGAGTCAAAAAAAGAAAAAAAAAAAGCGAGAACTCTCCCCTTAATGGGTCGTACCACATCTACCGTAGGTAAATGTGGTAAATAACTGTACTCCTACATAGATCGCACGACATGCGCGATCAGCCAGAAGAAACGGTCATCTCCACTTGTGTTCCCACGGAAACCGAAACAGATGCATCAAGGTCACCCACGAACGCCAGTATAGCCGCCGGGGGCGCTGCATGACACATGCGCGGCGGACGCCTCGTTATCGTCCAACGCATGCGTACCCGCAATGACAAGCGTAGGACGAACTTATAATAAGTCCGAGAGAAATAAATAGACTGAGCTTCGAAGAAAAGGTGTCGCAAGGCCCTGTTCATTTTAATTAGGCAGGCACCTCGGCATATTCACAGCCGGCCATGACCACTTGCACGTGGAAACCTTGTTACTGAGCCAGTGGCGAAATGCACGAACGACACTTATAGTATATCTACAGCCTCACGGCGATTCACCAAAGGAGGTTTCCGCGATCGTGCAGGCCTTTTAATAGTGGTATACGGAGTTGTCAGCGACTTGTGCATGTGTGGCGTCAGACATGCTTTCGTATTCCGCGCACGCTATATACGATGATGCAGATGTCGTCGAGAGACCGAACTGCCGTTTCACAACGCCCGTATTAGCAATAATTCTCTACTACTTTGTCATCACGTCTATACGCCGTGGCACCGCTCGTGAACTGAATGCACGCATTCGTATAACGTACCGCAACGGTACGTCGTTGGTATGTGTGCGTCACGCTCGGGGAAGTTGTTTCTCGAGGCTCAAGGTCTGCAGGGTTTCGTAACATCACTCTTTGATTATTAGATGCGGAGCATCTTATACTCGCGCCTTGTAGTGCGCCGTCCGCGCCGTCCGCGCCGTCCGCACCGCTTCTCGAACATTCGACAGCTGACGCGCGCGCATGCGCCGTCGCGCCGTCGCCCACTCTTCCACCATCTGTGCATCCCTTCCTCCTCTACACACCGCGCGCGCTTCACTCCTCCACCATCTGTGCACCCTTCCTCCTCTACACACCGCGTTCGACATCTACAATTCTCCTGATTCTCCAGTGGACGCGCATGTGGCGTCGCGCTTCGAGAACATTCAACAGCTGACAGTGCATGCGCCGTCGTGCTGTATATATACTCAAGGTCGGCGCTCGCTCGCTCAGTTGCCGCTCGTCGGTTGGTTTGTACGGCGCGTCGACGTCCAAGGTCGCGGTGAAATGAATTCCAACGAATCCACAAACACAATGATCGACGTCCCTTCGACCAGCGCCGCCCTTTCGCATACGTGTGTACGTGTTCACTCATTTAACACCCCCTCCTACAACCACGTTAACCAATTTAGCCATCGACCCAAGTAAGTCGCAATTTAACACCCCATTTCACAACCACGTTAACCAATTTAGCCATCGACCCAAGTAAGTCGCACTTTAACACCCCGTTAACCAATTATATGGTCCGCATCCTCCTCAGTGTTCCCCCGAGGGAAGCTGCGGGCAATTTTTTTTTTCTCTGGCAGTATAGATGATCGCGCGTGAAATTAGGTTCGCGTTAATGCGATTTAGGTTGCACTATAGTGAGGGAGCGAAGAGTTGCTACTGGAGGCGACGAGTGCGGGATTATGCGCTGAGGCCGAAAATAAAGCGCCGATTATCGAGAAGAGCGACATGGCCGCTGACGTTCTGCCGGGGCGCCAGTTTTCATGGCCAACGGCGTCGCTTGCGCACAATGCCGTGCACCTTCTGTACTCGTTATACTCGCACGGTTTAGAGACTTGGAAAACTCTGCTTGTGTTCGCAGGTTTTCGAGTACAGAGTTTAACACCGCACAATACAAGTCGTGAATTCGCACGATAATAGTTGGAAACTTTAGTATCGGTAATGGGAATGGCGCGGTCTGAGAAACCGCAAGATAGCGCACAGTTTGTAGAAGGTGACCATAATTTGCGACGTCCGGAGCAGAGCTCGCCAGCGTGGTCCGCCACTTTTGCGAGCCTATACAAGCTTCTGAGTCTTCCTTTCGGTGGAGAGTCTGTCGGGTAGTCCCTAAATATGTTTTCTATTGTGATTCTCTGTGTCCATCTTGAGCAATCGTGTTTCGAATTCATGTAGGACATTGCAGTGCGTTCTGATTTGGATGAGTACTTGTTTCGAGTTCATATGTTTCACAGATTTAACTTCCGTATTTTTTTTTACCTTCCTTGGCCGTATGTGACTTGTATGTTAGAAGCATTCGATGAAGGGAGTGGGTGGGTACTGAAAAGATTTGTAAGCGCGAGGAGTGGGGTGGGAGATGAAAGGCTGTTATCTAAACTCCACCTAACTTCTTCAGCTTTGGTAGGGCTTCTGCATGTGAGGTGGTGGTAGCATTTGTCTTGGTGAGTGAATTCTTAATAGCTGATGAGATCTTCCTCATTAGCATAATACTGATGCATGGCAACAATGGTCATGGCTGAGACAGTATATTACCCCGCACTTCTTTTCACTCCCTCTCCCCCGCCAAACCTTGTCCGAAACACAAAGTTTTCTCAAAACAAACAATAAATTAAAATCTGACCAAACCAATAAACTGGGAAAGCTAGAAGCGAGGCACATCCGCGCATTGGTTTGGAGACCGGAAAATCAGAGAAGTGCGCATGCGTTCTCAAACAGCACGGGGAGTAAAAGAGAGAGAGACAGGCACATGGAAGGCAGCCAAGTTTGGTCATTTCGAATTCGCCCAATAAAGATTGTTACGCCAGTGGAGGACATGGAACAACGCGGGTGCAGATAACAGGTGTGCATAAAGGTTTAACTTTGTTGGTTGTCCCATGGGACCGGAATAATTTCGTTATATCGGGTATTCGCTACAAATGCATCTTCGAGTACACACTGTAATAATTTCACATTCATAGCAAACACGCAAGCTACAAAGAACAAGAGACACAAGCAATTTTATGAATTCACGGTATTTCGTCTGTTGTTCATATGCGTTGGTCGTTTGCCTCTGTTTATTTCTTGCTGCAACGAAAAAAAATATATATGAGCCTGAATAGTCGTAAAGCTTTTTCGTTATTTTCTCTGTTATATCCGATAATTCGCTGTATCCGTGTTTGCTTTGTGACGCTGTATCGTGCTGTATCGACCGTATAGTGCCGCACAGAACGTTTTTTCGGGCTATTTTTTCTTTCGCGACGCGAACGCAACGTCGACGACATGCGACCTATTTCTGACGACGAGGAAAAGACCCCACGACACCGTCAGCGTTCCTATATCTTTGTTCGGCGAGGCGCCATTTCTAGAAAAAAAAAATAAATTTAGAAAGCAGTAAGCAAGAACGATGTCGTGCGTGCGTCTTGAAACGACGTGTATGGACACACGCGCACGCGTCGAGGTAAACAGAGAAGCACAGGTGCTATACGACACGTACACTGGGTCTCGGTGAACAACGGTCACCCAGACCAGAAAAAAATAATAATAAGTCAAACAAAAAGGAAAGCCGGAGCACGACTTTCCATCCACGGCATGCTCTCGGACGCGCCGGGTCTATTACTTTTATTCGGGCTCCTCCGCTTCCAGCATTCCACCTTTGCCGCTGCGCCGTTCGTACACGTCATACGAGCCGTTGTACAGTGCAATACTTTCCTGGCAATGCCCTGAGAAAAAGGAGGCGTACTTTAGAGAAAGGAGGAGAAAGAAATAATGGCTTAGAGCAGTGAACCGTCTTGCACGTAGTTCATATCAAAGAAACGGTCTTCGTCTAGGTTCGAAGTCTGCGAGCGTACGCTGCGTATACAATCGACACAGAAGAAGAATGACTTTGCTTTCGAGTCTTATATGCGAACGCTTATGTGGACGTGTGATTTTTATTGTCGATTGGATTACTTAGAGGGCTTAACATCCTAATTTGATATACGCTATAAGAAACGCCGTAGTGGAGGGCTATGCCCCGTCGCGGTGGTCTGTATAGTGGCTAAGGTACTCGGCTGCTGACCCGCAGGACGCAGGATCGAATCCCGGCTGTGGCGACTGCATTTTCGATGGAGGCGAAAATGCTGTAGGCCCGTGTGCTCAGGTTTGGGTGTACCCAAATCTGAGCACACGGTTTAAGAACTCCAGGTGGTTCGAATTTCTGAAGCGCTCCACTACGGCATATCTCATAATCATATGGTAGTTTCGGGACGTTAAACCCAATCAATCAATCAATCAATCAATCAATCAATCAATCAATCAATCGTAGTGGAGGGCTATGCATAGTTCACAGTCCCTCAGGTTCCTTAAAGCTGCACCGACAACGCACCCTATATATATATATATATATATATATATAAAGGGTGCGTTGTCAGTGCAGCCCGGATACAGGGGCCATCGAGATGCGATCGCCGCCGCCAAGATCCAACATGCGCATCTCGCGTCAGCAGCAGCCGAGCTCCATGGACAATGAGCCAACGCGGTGAAGAGATAGATATAGAGATGTCCGAGAACGAAGAGACACTTTCTGCCGTCACGTATCGTGCAATTACATCACCCTCGAAAATTATGGACTCTGATTTCTGGTCGCTCCTTGGCGAGTGGTTCAGCCGTAATTGACGGGTGGCACCAGACACCTTTTTTCCTAAATAGGGTCTGCTGGGTTTCCTTTCAGCGCGTCTTTCGTTTCAGCATGCCCCGAAAAGCATATTTGGCACGTACGTTCAAGCTAAGTGATACGGCTTGTAATGATTACCTAGCAGCGAAGTATGTGGGCTGGCTACTACGCCAGAAAAATCGTTCTGCTTTACTGCGCTGCTCGGTTCAGAGAGCTGTGATTAAATAAATGCCCAACTATCCCACGCCGTACGTCTTCGCCCTCCTCGGTATATTGTGGCGCCGGTTCCGCGCTCCTAGACTGTAATGGCGTCAGTGTGCCCGAAGCTTCTGATACTTGAATGCGGCAGCAATGAACAGCTCTCTCTCTCTCTCTCTCTCTCTCTCTCTCTCTCTCTCTCTCTCCTCTCTCTCTCTCTCTCTTGTTCTTTGTTGCCTAATTTCTTGTTGAAGAGAACAGTTCTTCGTAGCGCCATTAAGAGACCTCCAGAGTTTAGCAACGAACAGCATTCCTGCCGATAAACGCGGATGAAGTCTTTGAGAAAGAAAAAGAGTCCCCCACTTCCATCTTGCAATTGGGCCAACGGTTATGGCGAGGCCGTTGTCTAAACGGTGACCCGGCGTACTGTCGTGAGACTACCCCGGGAGGGCTATCGCATGTCGTCAACACGCCAGACGCATAACCTGGACGCCAGACGGAATAACGAGATAGTAGCGAACCACTTGTACGCGCATCGCAGAGCACAGTGGCCGTCACCCAAAGAACCATTGAGACAGTCGGGCGCCCGCATTCTACGGTGTGCCCGTATACAGACTCGTTTGCATTGGTAATCAGGCTGCTGTGACGCAGTGCAACTCCATAGCAGGCAAGCTACAGCAGTGGGATGCATGCACTCAAGAGAACTCCACTGCCAACCAGCTCAAAGGGCGCAGAGCTTCACAAGATTAAAACAAAGAACGAGACGCGGCGAAAGAGAATAGTTAATCCGTACGACGACGCTGTAGCACTAAACGAACTCCTCTGATTTCCCGCACAGATACTGTTCCCCTGGGCTAGGTAGCAAGGCGCGTACGCACGCATAGGAGGAGTGCGAGCCGAGCGTAAGACCGGCTGCGCCAAGCCGATACAGTCATCTCTCCCGGAATCCGGACCACCGTGGTGAAATCACCGGCCCGGACAATATAAGCCCGGAAACATCAGAAACAGAAACAAAAAAAAAAAAGCAACCGTCGCACACTCGTAAAGATATCTTACAGTCAACTGGTGAAGCCGTGCTCACTTGTTTTACTTTTCCTTCCCGGAAAGCTATAGCGGTATCAGCGTCCTCCATTTTCCTAGAAAACATCATGCAGGAAAGCGACGATTACGCAGTGTCATTTCTGAAAGCCCTGACTGGTGCGTAGGTGATGGGCCTGGCATTGACCGGACCGTTAAACTAAAAAACTCAGTCATTCAGTAACCGTGATTAAGGCTTAACTAAGTGGGTACTTACATTGTGCTCATCTAAAAGGGAAAGAAAGAAAATGAGATTCCTACATCTATCGTGGAGGGGAATGCCAGCGGTCACAGATGCACGTTCTGCGGCAACGGCTTCATGTCGTTCTTGTCTCGATTCGCCCTCAGGACGCCACGGTGCTAATACGATTCCCACTGTTCCTCATAGCGAACGATGCGCGTCCTTCGCATTAGCGAGCTCAAAGGGCAGCTACTGATAACAGCGCCATCGCTGTCTCTACGTCATAAGACGAAAGGTGCGCAGCATTTGGTGGGAAGTGTCACCGCCGAGACACTTGGGGTAGGGACACCTGCAGCGATGGAAGGGGGCGAGGGTAACTTGTGGCTAAGGGGACTGGAGATTGTTCTTTTCCGCATATTTCGATCATCGAGAACCTTGGCCCATATGTACCATCGCTGTGAAGAAAAAATCACAGCATATCCACGGAATGAATGAGGATGAGTGGGGCGAGGCGCCCACCCGTCCAATCATCCGTACGTGCGCCCATTCGTGTGTCCCTCCGTGCCTCCGTGCGTCAGTCCTTTTGTAAGCGTGCCCGTTCTTGCGTCCGTTCGTCCGTCCGCCCATATAGTAAGCACTTCAAATACCGTCATCTCTCTTCTTTTTGTCGTATATTCATCATTGCAAGTACCGCCATCCAGCGGACAATCTAAGAACTAAACAAGAGTATCTACCACATTTCTGCTGTCAGCGCTTTAACACCAAGTGCGTGATAACGACGCCGTGCTACGTTTTTTTTTTTTTTGTAACATGTGAATATGCGGGTAGGTGCCACTGGCATGCGGGTATGTGCCACAGGGTAGGTACTACAACGAGACGCACAAGCCACGCCGTAAGGAGCTTCGCCCCTAAAACAAAACGAAACAACCCTTCAAGCTCGTATCTGATCGTCTGATACTCTTAGTGCATCTTCAATTAACACAGAAACATCCTACCGACTTTGCGACCTAAAAGAATCCAGAACGCTTACTAATAAGCAGTGAATACAATAGGTACAACCTGCCTCCTGTGATGATACCACGCGTGCCAGACACCGTGTAAGTCAGGAATAATCCCCGGTCTGCAGCACTAACCATTACACACCTCTGTCTGACCCGACAGCAGTACGCAGATCACGGCGGGGGGAACAACACCGCCTGTTAGCCGAAAAAAAAAACACAAAGAGAAGTCAAGCCTACATGCTTCTCAGCATGGCACGGTAAGTACAGCGAGTCACTTTCGTTGTATATCAGGCGAGAAAAAAACGCGATCTGAATTACATTCGCACGACATGCACGCTACTAAACGCGAACGGCACACGATAAGCCTTACACGCTCAACGGCACATTTTGGCGCGAACGAACGATGCATGCATCGCCGAACCGACGAGGCAGCAATAGAAATCGAACGCGGAGCTTAGTTAGTGCTCGCACGAAGCCATAGGCAGTATGTCTGTGCGAAGAAGCGGGCGAGGGAGGGGGATGTGGTTGTATATACCACCGTGTGCTGCGCGGTGGCCGCTCTAATTCTCAAACCGATAATTTAGCTCGACAGCAGGGGCCCGGAGAGACGTGAGCCATGTTTCGTCCACGCGTCAGTCTCCTCGGGCGAAAAGGCCGGGAGGAGCTTCATTGGCGATGCAGAAGGGTGCGCACGCATTGCTAATCGGCCCCGAAGCGCACTACCGTTGATTACCGAACGGCTCATGTCGGCTTCAAGGAAGGGTGGAGGGAGGCGGCCAACGAAGAGACATTATTGCTATGCATCGCGCCGCCGCTGGCGGTACCTGGAATTGCTTCAGACGGGGATTATACAAGAGGTGCACGTGCACGAGCGTGTGTGTGTAGCATATGCTCGATCGAACGTCGTGTGTGACGCATTGAGGAAATTCCGTTGATCTGTTTATCGATTATTTAATTGCTCGTACAATTTCTTTTCTCGAGGAAACTACAGCGGGGACAAATTACACGATGTAGGAAGTGGGGATGTGACGGAGGCTGGTCTCTATAGCGAGTAATGTGAGCGCCTGCCTCCCCGTTTGCGTGTGCTTTCGTACGGCCCGATAATGGTCGCTTGTCGTATCGATTTCCCCGAACGTTAATGTGTCGTTGGTGATCCGCCAGTGCTAAATGAAACGACAGTTGCCAAACCGGAGCTTCAGTGTAACTCCCCGTGAATGCAATGACTTGTATAATTTTTACGAAAATGGGAATATACGCGACCCTTTTTGAAAACCTTTGTATCGTGCCACATTTTGCGGCGTAAACTAGTGTCTCTTTAGCAGCTTTTAGCCTAGACGTCTATCCATAATATTTTTTTCTTCTATAATATTCTGGCCAAGTAAGAGACAAATGCACTTAATTAAGCTATCGGACAGCGGCGACCAGTTAAAGTAAGGCGCCGTGCGTCTAACCACCGTTAACTTCGCGGTGGTCTACTTTCGAGGCTACGCGCTGCACTCCAATTTCACGAACGTACTTTTTTATCCACGACCTTGAAAAAAACGTGCGTTGCAGCAGCGCCTACGTGCCTATACCTCGATGAAACGTGCAAGTTTCAAATGGCTTCTTCCTCTTTCTCCCACGCTCTGCGCCCAACCACGTCAGCGTGGGGCTCCTAACGCTATCAGGCGCCCAGTGGGCGCGCTTTTCATTTTTAAGCCTCGCGGCGCTAATCTAATGGCGCGATACGAGACGAGCGGCTCTCCGCGCGCGAGTTTTATCGATGGGCTCGGCAGCTGCTCGTTTTCACACGCACGGCAGAGGCGAACGCAAAGCGCGGTCTCGCGGCAGCCTAATTAAATATGCGCATTACAATGCCAGCCGTATCGTCACGTTCTTTCTCCTTACTCCCATTCCACCATCACCTCTTCGAAGCGGCAGCTCTCAATTACAAAACACCCAGGCGACAACCGTATCGCAGGAATTCGTAATGCAGATATAACTTCGTGCGAAGAACCGGGGGGAATACAACTCGTTGTGGGAATCCTACGGGAGTAGAGCGAAGCCGAAACTTGGAGGCGAAGTATCATCATCATCATCATCATCATCAATATCATCATAATTACGCCCACTGCAGTTCAAAGACTTCTCCCGTGCATGTTCCGACAATCAACCCGGTCCTGTGCTCGCTGCGGCCATGTTATATAAACCTGTAAACTTCTTGTTCTTATCTGCCCACCTCACTTTCTGTCTCCCACTCGCGAGCTCGCCTTCTCTGGAAATACAGGCAGTTCCCCTAATGACCAGCGGTTATCCTGCCCACGCACTACGCGTTCGGCCCCTGTTCATTCTTTGTTTTTTTTTTATTTCGACTATGATATCTTTAACCTCGGTTCGTTTTCTTAACCCCCGTTTGCCCTCTCTCGTCTCTGATGTTACACTTATCATCTTCCTTCGAATCGCTCGCTGCGTCGTACTCAATTTAGGATGAACCCTCTTTTAAAAGCTTCCAAGTTTCTGCTCCATAGGTATGTACCGGTTATGCAGCTGTCATGTACTATACCCTCAAGGGACAGTGGTAGGGAATGTGGAGCAAAATTAACTCGGAAAGGAACTCGAACTGTGAAATCGGAAGCCAGCGAAGACAACGGCTGCAAGTTCTGCTGCAAAGGCCTCGCGTCGCTTGAACGTGCATTTACGCTTGCGTGAGCTGTGTGTTCTTCCTTCGGACAAACAACACGCGTCTTCCCCAATATCGAACTCTAAGGGCAACTTCGCCGATAACAGCGCCCGATAATCGCGCCGATGATAACAGCGCCAGCGCGATGTTGACGTCACGAGACAGAAGGTGCTCAGCGATTGGTGGTATTTGATTTGAGATGTGATTGGGGACGCGATTTGGGAAAGAAGATAAAAAAGGGCTTTATTTTTTGCATACCGTCGTGGATGCATGGCTCACCGTCGCGCGTATGGCAATGCTTGTGAAAGGGGCATCGGTGGTGGCGAATGGGAGCGTGGACGAGGAACGAGGGACACCTAAAATTGTTGCTTTAGAAGCGTTTTCCCTGTACGGACGCTACACGCCTCAACTTACGCGTGTGCAGCTTCGCTATAAGAAACTGGGAACTGAGAAAAACAGGGGAGCAGTTGAGTCCCCGGGACATGTCTGTTCGTGCAGGAAAAACTCTAGGAAAGCCGCCAGTCGCTTTCGTGATAGTTTACGCGCCCCATAGATTGTAATGACGTAAAGTACTAAGTCACGTGACATGTACGCCTGCGATAAGAGAGAGAAACAAGTCGTGGAGTTATCAGTTCGTTACCCGGAGCTTTACTGCGGAAAGAGTAGTTGGAAAAAAGTACAGAGAAAACACAGATCACATGTATTATGCCACTGCCTCGGACTCCACAACACACTATGACGAAACATATCCGAAAGCAGCCATAAGTGAGTCGTTCACTGAAAATCTTCACCGACAAAACTGTGACATCGACCTCGCCAATCGTCGACTCAGAAATACAACGAAACTTGCCCTTTTCCTTTTCGCTGCCGTGTACGAGCACTCTTGGCGGTTTGTTGCTGCTGGCACAAAAACAAACCTCCAACGAAGTTGCTGAAGGAGATAACACTTCTTCCCCTGTCCCCACCTCTCTTCATCACACCTTCTGTTCATTGAATGCTTCTAACACACCATTCGCATACGATGAAGAAAGACAAAGAAAAGAAAATATATGGAAGTTATAAGAGCAGTTATAAATGCGAAGGTAGGATAAACTGAAAGAAAGGTCAAACAAGTTTTCTCGGAAGCTATATGCGGCTGAACTCCGCGCACAGCATAGACTATATGCTTTGGCTAGCAGGTAAACTGTCGTAATGCGTTCCTAACTTGCACCGTATAACTTCGCAACCTTGACCGGAATCCTTATCTCTAACTTAAACTACAGCCACTTCTAGTCTGCTCAAAATTTGGCTCTCGTTACCTGAAATCACGCCGACCGATAAAAAGAATCAGTGGCACATAAATGTGAAGAGCTGTTAGAGCGAGCTGAGCAAGCGCAGCCGGGGTGATCTTGATGCCGCAATCAAATGGTCCGTAAAAGCCGAAATGGCCTATAAAACGAAGCGATTCAGAGTGATCTGATGCGTAGGTATTAGCGTAATCGACTCAGGGTGAACCCTTTAATGAGTGTCTCATCAATGTGCCCGCGATGGACCTCCGAAACAGCGGTTACATATAATTGCTGTCTTTAACCATAAGAAGGCCACGTCTACAAAAAAAAAAAAAACGTGCACATAAACGTAACATTCGAGGTTTACCTTAGCTGCCGTATACAAGATTATTGTCTAAGGTTATTACGAAGACATCCTACTGTACTTGTAGTAAAATACGCTAGGTCCGTAAAAGTACATTAAAATAGGAGTGTCAAAATTTCATCGGACACTCTATAACAAGGTCGTTTAATTGCGTGCAGGCGTATTTACTCTGTGGAAACGCTGTAAATAAATAGCTTGTGTCGACCCGTTCAGTCTATGTTACCGGAAACTCTAAACTTCTTTTGTTTGGTTTTCTGCGGCACTTGAATTTTCGTAGACTACTTTACAAATGGGCCTCGGTGTTGTGCTGTATATCCTTTCTGTTTCATCATTTTACAACTAAACAGGCAGTGCTACGGTAGATCAACGTGCAGAAATAAGCATTTAACGCACGAAAACGGTTCGGTTAGTGCATTCGGCGTTTTATGATGCTGTTTATACCCTACACTGTAAACAGACGTAGGTAAACATTCGTTTAACATCCAAAGGTAGCGGCGCGCAAGCGTCATATGTGAAATTGCCCTTACATAAAGGAACAATTGGACGAAGGAGAAAAACCGAAGGAACGACATAGTTAGTTGAACGTTAGAGAAATAGAGGAGGAAAATGAGTGGCCGGGTAGAATAAAAACAAAACATTAGAGACTAATACGTGGGAGAAAAAGGAATAAGCATTGAGCGGTGAAAGAGACAAATCCGTCGATAAGAGTGGGCAAATGTAAATCATTCGCCCGTCGGCCAAGGTATGTGCCGCAGTATATCGAGGGGACTGGCAGGCCGGTGTGACGCACACGGCACAGACACGCACACGTGTGTACGGCAGGGATTGCTCGGAGTGTACTCCTTTGGCCGCTGCATATATTCAGCGCGCGTCATGAGTCGCCCGATGCGAGAAGTCGATAACGGCGACGAAGGCGAGACCCGTCCACTCTTTTTTTTTTTCTTTACTGTACAGCCTCCATCTTTTCTTGGGTCTTCCGTACATGCCCGGTAGAATACAGAAACCCGAGACGACGGACGCAAGGCGATACTTAAGACATTAGCTTTGGCGATGGCCCGTTATTCTGTTACATGTGGGAATCCGGACGTGTTCTGTGTGTGATGGGAGCCAATCACGAGGAGGCTTGCAGTAGCAGGCTTCGAATCATGTGTGACCTCGGGAAGTTTCTTTTTTCTTTTTTATCATACAGAAAAAGAAAAATGAGCGCACGGTCGTTTTCCAATTATTACTTATTAGCGCGCGTACGTCCTGACTATAGGAAACGTACGCCCTTCACCTTCTCCTGACGAGTACTGCCGCGGCACGGTTGTATATGCATGTATATAGAACTACGGCGAAGATTCGTGCTGTTACCTATCTATCATCGGGCCGCCCTTTCCAACTAAGAAAAGAAAACGCATTGCATGTGTTCCTTCCGACTGAGTCCAAAGCCTGCAAACGTGTACGGGTGTGTAAACTGAAACAATTAGCTCCGGCCTGTTGAACGTTTCGCGCTGTCCGCAGACTGCCATAAGCGAGAGAGTGATTTGTATGCCAAATATTACCGTGTTCGGTGCAAGGAGAAAGAAACGTTATTCGTTATAAGCGGCATTTGTAATACTTTAAATGTATTCTACGAATATCTTAGTGTATGGTGAAATGACGTGAGAGAGACTGCGGCTGTTAGCTCGCATGCAACAATTTCTAAATGAAACATGAGCGCTGTTACAAAAACACACACAAAAAAACAAAAAAAAACTCGGCAGTTTTACGCGGTTGATTCCGGCCAGCGCAAAAAAAAAAAAAATGCGGCCACTCTATGGCGCCGTATACTTTCTACATGTAGTTCCAAAATTTGCACGAACTGTGCGATGAAAAATGAAGGTAGGCACAGCAGGTGGGAGCTGCAGTAAAGACTTTGACATCGCGATGGCCATCAGTCATCATCCTCCATACCTCCAAACCATGCCGAGATAAGAGGTCGGTTGGTGCTAAGGCGATTCTTGTGCGCTATAGTGGCACCCTGCCAAAGTGCCTTGCCAACACATGCCAAGTTATTTTGTTCTTTCTGCGGGCTTCTTTCGTACACAACTTGGTGGGCGCACCAGTTGGTATTCATTTTGTAAAGTCTATTTCGTCCCCGAGTCGCGCCACTCTGCGAGCTATGAAATACTTATGGCACAGACAAGCTATACGGCGCTCACCGTGCTCTGAATGGCACATGGAAGTTCGCAGACACCATCCGTCATTTTAGTTGGGCGATGTGGCTTTGCGGCCAGCGACTGGCTACCAACGACGCACCGGTATTTCGGTAAGCTGATTCGCGTGTATATCGTTCAGTTTCCAGAAACTCCTTGCCTTGCGTTATTGATAACTTTGGGAGAATCTCCAAGTGAAGCATTGTTACGCGAATCGCATCGTAAAAGAGGGACGCGTCGTCCATCTTAAATGAGCACGTGAGTGAAATCGTTTTTTTCTGTGTGTGCGCCGTACGAAAATCAGCATTTTAAGTGAGTGCACGTATCTCCCTCCCTGTTTCTCTCTCATTTCTCTCACGATTGTTGACCTGATGACTTATTTATGTGCACGCAATGCGTCCACTTGGAAAAATCAGCGCGAACAGGCCGGAGACGCAGGACGAGAAGCACCCACTTCTTTACCACGCTACAACGTGTCTGAACGACAACTATTGACTTTCAAACGTGGCTGAATGCATCTGTGAGAAGCTTTACTTCAAGGTCGCAAACCACACTATGCTGCATACGGAATTCATGCCAGACTTACTCTAGCAGTGACGAATACTGCATTATGCAATTATGTGGCATAAAAAAACGCAAAATGATATAAATGCGAAGCATTTCTTGGCGAGCTTCGGCGACATTGAGTCTGTCTGCCTATCTATCTATCTATCTATCTATCTATCTATCTATCTATCTATCTATCTATCTATCTATCTATCTATCTATCTATCTATCTATCTATCTATCTATCTATCTGTCTGTCTGTCTGTCTGTCTGTCTGTCTGTCTGTCTGTCTGTCTGTCTGTCTGTCTGTCTGTCTGTCTGTCTGTCTGTCTGTCTGTCTGTCTGTCTGTCTGTCTGTCTGTCTGTCTGTCTGTCTGTCTGTCTGTCTGTCTGTCTGTCTGTCTGTCTGTCTGTCTGTCTGTCTGTCTGTCTGTCTGTCCTGTCTGTCCGTCCGTCCGTCCGTCCGTCCGTCCGTCCGTCCGTCCGTCCGTCCGTCCGTCCGTCCGTCCGTCCGTCCGTCCATCCATCCATCCATCCATCCATCCATCCATCCATCTATCTATCTATCTATCTATCTATCTATCTATCTATCTATCTATCTATCTATCTATCTATCTGTCTATCTGTCTGTCTGTCTGTCTGTCTGTCTGTCTGTCTGTCTGTCTGTCTGTCTGTCTGTCTGTCTGTCTGTCTGTCTGTCTGTCTGTCTGTCTGTCTGTCTGTCTGTCTGTCTGTCTGTGGCGGTGAAGTGTATGCGACTCGCTGCGCCCTGATTAAAAGAGATAGCCTATCTTGTCTCAACGTGCTGTGAGGAAAAGAAAGCCTGTGCGTGTGACATTGAACACATTTTTCGCCCCGCAGAACGCGCTCATTTTTCGCCCACTAGCAACGACGCTTACGTATAGACAGCGACACCAGAATTTCTGCGAAAGGAGCGCCAGCGCGTTAAACGAAAAGTTCTGCTGCTCTGCGTCGTCTGTGAAGCAAGCCGCGTATACTTCACCGCCATGCACCGTGCCCCCGTTGAACTGAGGGCGTCACGGAATGAAGAAAGCGACGCCTATCGCACGAAACGCTACATGCATGTGATCCCTGGTACGCTGCAAGAGAGTCAAAAGATATGGCGGCGAAATCGAAACGACGCTCATGCGCACTCGATCTCCACGTCAGATGGCGCGGCGATGCAGTTTTATCAGATTGAGGTCGTCGCTCGCACGTCCCCAACTTATTTTGTCGAAGGGTGTACGTAATGACACGCTCACAATGACGCCAGATGGGACGCAACGCGTGCGCGCTTGTTTGCCGTGGTGCTAGCAGGGATTGATATGTGGGGTTTAACGTCCCAAAACCACCATATGATTATGAGAGACGCCGTAGTGGAGGGCTCCGGAAATTTCGACCACCTGGGGTTCTTTAACGTGCACCCAAATCTGAGCACACGGGCCTACAACATTTCCGCCTCCATCGGAAATGCAGCCGCCGCAGCCGGGATTCGAACCCGCGACCTGCGGGTCAGCAGCCGAGTACCTTAGCCACTAGACCACCACGGCGGGCCGTGCTAGCAGGGAGCTTGAGAATACCGTTTGCAAGTGCTGCGGGCGTTGCGGGCGCCATATGAGCTTTAGAATAGCGTTTGCCCTGCTGCCAATCGCAACGCACGATCGCAGTGACGCCGTAGCCTCAAAACCAGCGCTTGCGGGCCACATGCGGGCCGCCATTACCGCACGCAATTTCAAATTTTTTTGCGCGCGGTCCGCGAACGCTAACACCGACTCGCGTTACGACGCATGCGCAGTGGCAGCGACCGCACCGCAAGGGCTCCCGGTGCGCTATTCTAGAACTCCCTAGTCTCTGCGCAGCTGCATAGTCCCCAACTAAAACAGAAGACGAGAATAGGGCAAGCACACTTGCCCTCTCCTCCTCTAATATTTCACTTGGGGGGGGGGGGGTACTAAGAATGCGCAACAAGCGCTAAGGAATGGAATTGCTACCTTGGTGAAGACAGGTATACTAACGACGAAAGCTCCAGCGACACCCAATGTTGTAAGGATATTTCTTCGCTACAAGCTTCCATCTTCCTCCGAACTCCCGCCTTATTTGGAGTGCACCGCGGGTGAACCAGAGCGAAACTTCATTTACGTAGCTAACTCGGTTATACATGAGTAGGCTCCAAACTTCGCCCGTGGCGCGTATCTTATTACTAAAAGTAATGAAGCCTTCTATTTCTAGAAGCAGGTGAAGTGCTATGTCGTGGTTAAAAAGATTTCACAAACCGTTGCAGAAGCTGGCGAGACATTTTGATAAGTGAGCTTTTGAACTGAGCCGTATTAGGTTCAAAAGGGGTATAGGTATAGACCTCTCGAAAGAATCTGGCGTTTCGTTTGCCAAAGCTTTGTCATCACGCGACACGGTCAGCGTTCACGCCCGCATAATTTCTTCTGTCGTTATAGCTGCAGCGCGGTTCCTTCGCGTCGATCGCTACCGTTAAACAAAAGGGGGTTGCAGGTTCAGTGAAGTTTGAGAAATGGGGGTGTAGTTGGGAGCCCCCGCGAGCTCGCATAATAAATAAGGAGGGACGCAGAAACGGCACGAGCTTGGCGGCTGCGGCCGCAAGCTCGTTTCGCAAAGCGCTTCGATGGCAGCAAATTACGGTTGCGCGCAGGAAGGGTACGCACGCGGAAACGTATGAAGCCACCAGCCGAGAGAACAAATTGCGGCAATAAAACACGCCGGAAAGGCAATCAGGCTGTCTGTGTAACCCTTCCAGGGAAAAACCGTCGTGCCCGTTTAAGAAACAAAAAAGAAAAATCAGCGACGAAGAGACCAGATGTAGCTGCGGCAACACTCGAGAACGATTGCTGAAATTAATAATTCGCCCTCTCTAACGAGCCCGAAATTGGTGCCAAATATAGGATTCCCATTTCGGCCACAGTGTTCTTCTTCGCCAAGTCGCGCGCTCGTTCGGAGGAAACTTGATAGAGGGCGCACAAGTCGCGGTGACGTTGCGTTTAGAGACGGCAGGGGCGACAGCGTGGTGTTTCTAAATTTGTCGTTGTGCCCTCGAACAAGGCAAGAACTGGTGAGGTGTTCTTTCATAGTTTTTTTTTAAAGTTAATGGTTAGCGTAGGGCTAACCATTAGCGAGGCAAGAGGAAACACTGGGGACGTTAAAGATATATGCGGCTGTAGATGTCGCTGTGATCGTAATCTCTTTAACGTATATACGATACTGTTGTTATGTACCGGCAAGCACTGCAGTATGAAGATGCACTGGCTGTGTACACCAGGATTTGCCAACATTGTACTCATCGAAGTACACCGAATTGAAATAAAATATAGACCGTATTGCGGGGACTGTCGCAGTAATTCCAGACGTTGTGTCTACCTTCGTTGTTTGGCAATGACCACTTCCCTGCGTTGGTTAGCACTGCACACCTGAAGTCGGTTTTCCGCGATGAACTTCCTGGCTCACTAAACAATGCGCGCTGAAAAAAAAAAAAAGAAACCGATCCACCGGAGGCACATGGTCAATATATCCTACCGTTTATGTTGAATGTATATAAATCAAAAGCCGTATGCATACGTATACAGTTTTCAATGAAGCATTGCGACTACCATTAGGAGTTAAGCTTCAGACGATCACGGAAACATTCAACCAACTCACTCATGATGAGCATCGGGCAGGGTGCCGTCGTTGCTCAGCTCGAGTTTTGCTGAAAACAGGTGGCCCAGTGACAGGTGGCCCTGTGTAAGGGAAGCGGATCTCGAAAGCCATGCTTTCCCTGACGACACACTTCCAGAAAATAGGTGCTTTGTTCCGTTAAGACGACTTGAGGACGACGTGGTGCGACTTGACTAGGCAACTTGATTCGACTAAGACGGCTTGAAGGCGAAATCCATCTTTGTCTTTTGTTTCTTCTAGTTTGATTGCGCTGGTCCTCTCTCCATCGAAAGATTTGTGCTCCCAACGTGGTTTTGCTAGGCTTCTGAGATCGGCGTCATTAGACGATTTTTTTTCTCATCACTTGGCCTTGTATTGCCTCTGGGATCGGTACTCCTTCAACCAAGCAACGATGAGAAGTGATGCATGACGAAATCGTGTGTGTAACAGCACAAGTTTTGGCGACCTGACACATCGTGATGACGTGATAGAATGACGTCATCAGATGATGTTTCGCATGACTCAAATTGACGCCACCGACTGTAACTTTGCAAGTTAAGTGGGGTGCTTATGACTTTATTCTAAAAAAAAACAAAAAAAAATTCATAGACGCCATGTCGCACACGCCATGCAGGCCTCACCGGCGTACGTCTATCAGTCTCTTAATTAGCGCGCAAAATGCGTACGTGCCCTATGACTGCCACCCCCGCGGCTAACATACGCCGAGCTTGCCTGCGCTTTCTGATATCGCATCTCAACTCGTGTATATATGCAGGCGAGTGCCGTAAACGTACACTAATCGTCGTGCGATCGACCCTCCCGCATTTGGTTGCTTTCAAGTACAGTGCGGGCGTTCGGCATCACCGTCATAATTGAACACATCGAAAAAGAAGCGAGGCCACACGCGCGCACACGAGAATAAAACGAAACAGATGTCCGATAAGAAGTTTTCCATTCCCTCGCTCACTCTCCTCTCTCCGGGGCGTATGTGTGCTACTCCGCAATACACACGTGTGTCCCACGGCCCTGGTGTTTGCACACACACACACACACACACACACACACGCACCGCGACATCGTGGAATGCGTGTCGCTGCCGCAGCACACTCGCTGGCTCGCAAACGTGGTTTCGGAATGGCGCAATTAACCCGCATCTACATACCAGTGAAAACAGAAAATGGAAAACGGGGCCTCCGCGAAGCGGCGGCAATGCACAAGACTGAGAGAGAGGGAGAGAGAGATTGAAATTGGAGGGGAAAGAGGAGGTTCGAGGGGACACTTACTCGGAGTGCACATTCACTGAGCTCGCCGCCGTGGATGCTATGAGCCCCTGGCGATGCTCTCATTGTTGTGTCCACTTGGCACACACTTGCACCTATAATGCACGCGCTGTGTCCATCGCTTCTGAGCAGGGCGCGCGAACATATCGTATCAAATGTAACCGAGTTTATCGTCTAGCGGTTGCGACGTGCTGTGAGCGAGACGGGCAGATAATTTTTTGGATAGATAGATAGATAGATAGATAGATAGATAGATAGATAGATAGATAGATAGATAGATAGATAGATAGATAGATAGATAGATAGATAGATAGATAGATAGATAGATTTGATAAAACAGGTGTTATAGGACGGCCATCAGCGCTGCATCTGAGCGTCTTTCTGCGTGTTCCGTCTTTCGCGCTGCTTAGCCTTACCAAAGAAAGAGTTGATGTGTTAACGTAAAAAGAAAACGTTGCACCAGCCCTCATGAATTAGCTGTCCGGTTCATCGTGAGACAACCGCAGGAACAACAGTAAAGGTTAACTGTAGCGCGCCATTTTACAAACCTGCATAAGCGCACACCACATCGTTGTATATAATCACTAATATAACCGCAGTGCGGAAAGGAAGCTGTCATTCAAATAGCAGACTGAAAGAGGTGCCCACCGCAATCCAGTTGCACTCTCGCTTGTATCTCTAGATGTAGATCTCACGCCGCTAAAGTTGATTGGATTGGCTGTGAGCAAGTGCGATGAGGGAGAGGGCGGCGTCTTCATTTTGGAAGACCTTCCTTCCAAGTGTTCCTGTCTGAGGTATTCACAGCGGTGGAACGGTGTCCTTCAGGTGTCGTCTATAGACTCTCGAAAAATGGTCGGGGTCCACGGCTGATATAGGATCTGGTCGGCGTTTAGACAACCAAGGAGAAGGAAGGCCCTTTTATAAGGAGATAATTGAACGCGGCCTGCGGGCACTGCACGCCGTTAACATCAACGGTGCACTCAGTACTGTTATTGCCCTTCATCGATGACTCATGTGAAGCCTTGCACACAGAATTGACGAGGCGGGTCCCTCGAGGGGACGGACGGTATAAGAAATCTCATATATCCAGGGCCGCCCCGCTAATCATCCAAAGGGGGGAAGCAATTCTGTCCCGTGCGTTTACTGAGTTTGACCTTAACGCCAATTTTAACGCGCCGGGTTACGCTAAACCCGCGTTATGACCAGTACGATGACTGAGGACCAGCTGATCTTGCAATCGAAGAACTGCTTGCCACTTTCAACCCCTCGAAATCCAGACACCAATGACAGAACGTTCTGAGAACCACGTCATCACTTCGTTCTTCATTTTTGCAGCCATAGCGCGGCTTGTTTGTGACATAAGCGGAGAGGGGGGGGGGCGGAGATTGGGAGCGGAGGGAAATATAGGTACTGTACGGTAAAACGTGGCCCCGCCTTCCCTCCAATAACCGAAGAAGCATACACATATCTATATATATGCTCGTGGATGAAGGTATAGGGACGTATATCTATGCGCGCCTGGAGCGTAACCAAATTTTATGTCGAAGGGGGATCAGACTGCTTTTCAGTATATGTACGTCCGCTTGCTTGTATACGTGGGCGAAGTGGGTACTTGCAGCGAACTGCATTAAAATACCCAATAGCCTTCTTTTTTTTTTTTACTTTACATGGCGTAGTACGTCCGGTGTCTTTGTCACGTGTTTACCATTACTCAAGTAGCGATATTACATTTCCTGTTCCCTTGCTGAAAGCATACGTCGTATCGTATCATGCTACTACTTGCTGAGAAATTCAAGGTTTTATTGTTCTACGCATTCGCTGTTTGACGTTGACCGCTTACTAAATATGGCTACGGGTGACTCGCATACAGCCGCGCATCATCCCACGCGATGTTATATCTAATAACGGCGCGCGTCGACTGTGAGCGTGGATCCAAGGGAAAGGCTACTCGAGCTCGCGACCTTTTCGCATATTTGCCCGCCGGCCACATATACGGAGCGCGGTTGCAAGTGGGATACTTGCTGTATGCAGCCTTATCGCGGTGTCTGGTCAAGTTACCGGTAGACCCACGCGTTGGTACACGAATGAGCTAGTAGGACGTCAGGAAGAAAGAAAACAGACAAAAAAACAAACGAACAAACAAAGAAAGAAAGGAAGAAATAAAAGAAAGAAAGAAAAAAGGAAAAGAAAGAAAGACAATAGAAAGAAAGAAAGAAAGAGAGAAAGAAAGAAAGAAAGAAAGAAAGAAAGAAAGAAAGAAAGAAAGAACGAGAAAAAGAAAGAAAGAAAAAAGTCAGCTTCTTCGGGGCGTCAATGTTCACTGCGTGTACCCGCCACCACTTGGAGAGCATTGGCTGGCGGCGAAGTACAATAATTACGCGTTGCGGTCGAGTCGAATTACACACGTCACTGAGGATCAAGAGTGCTGCGACGTGAGAGAAACAATGGGAGATCGGTAAAATGCTTCCGCCCCCCCCCCCCCTCCAAACGCGGTGCTACAGCCATGACACGTTTCAACAGTTGCGCCACATAACTCCCGTGGTCACATTAAGATAATGTGAGCTCCTCGGCGCCCCTGGCGGCCGATAGTCTCGCGGAGCAGCAAGGGCGTCTGTTCCCCTACTCTTTATTATGCCGCCATTCGGGCCGACGCCGGAGATTGACGCAATAATAGCATGTGCGTAAAGCCACGCCGAAGACCAACATTCGCTGTGGTCCCGTTCGTTGCTGCTTCGGGAAAAGTGAGAAGTCTTTGTGGGGTAAAACACTTAGTCTTCCTTCTTTTCTTTCTTGCATTCTCTGCGAAATTTGCGTTTAACGACGTCCTGCCCGGATACTGAAACGTATACGTGGAGAATGAAGGGATATGGCAGCTTACGAGGCGCTTCATCAAATGAGCACGTTACAGGGGTGCTCAAAAGTTTCTAGGCCGCGCCGTCATAGGAATACAGGTAATAGGGGACGGGGAAACCACCCCAGTACACTGTGTGACAATTAAATGTGGCTGTGAGATCTCGCTAAGAAAAAGCGAGATCACCATGTGGCCAAGATTGTTAGATCAGATTATTCAGGCCAAATGCAGACGTCTTGCTGAACGCGAGAGATTTTTCAGAAGATCTCACCGTCATTCTGCAAATGTTCAAAGCGTGAACAAGTCTGGAGAACGACATGATATTCCTACGTAAGGCACAGCGTGATTGCCTTTGTCAAAGTCAAAGTGCCGTAATGTTTTCTTATTAAGCACTATACCCATTTTTTTTTAGGTACGAATAGCCATATGCACTTGTTTTGCACCAATCAATGGCACTGTGAAAGTGGTGCGTGCGTTTTCGAAGCAGCGCGAAAGAATGGTGTAAATATGTCGAATTTTCTGTGTCATGGTCTATTTGTCACACTGTACGTGCTATACACCTTATATCTAACAGATGTAGTAACGATTTTCGAGATAGAAAACTTATCGTCACTTTCTCTTCTTTTTCTCGCCCAGGTCTGGCAAGATATCGAAAGCGTGCTCCTTGACGACATCAGCGGTGCGAGGCACGCAGCATCGGGCGTCAAGCCAGAGCCAGAGACACAAGTCAATCGTGATGTCGGCTACGATTACAAGGCCACCGAAACCAGCAGGAACCAAGCGCCGTCCGTCGTACCAGCCAACAGTGCCATCCTGGTCGCCGCACTGATGGCTCCCGTTCCGAACCGACCGCCGTCGCTTCAACGGCAAACACCGACCGTCGCGCCGCCTACGCAGCCGTCACTGCCACCGCAAGACCCACCGCAGACCAGGCAAGACTCATCGCCCGAAGGCCAGAGCGCCCACCCACTGAACACCGCAACGCCGTCAACGGGCTTCGTCACGCTAGACTTCGACTTCATGCTAAACTCTGACGATGCCGCTCTGTACCCCGAAGTAAATTCGTACGACACCGAGAACGAGCTCAAGCCTCAGCATGAGCAGCAACCCCACGAGCAGCAACAGAGGCATGAACAGCCCGAGCAGCAACAACAACAACCATTCGCCAGCAGTGTGGTTTCGACAAACAACGCAGCCTCTTCCATGGACCACCTGACGTACCAGCAGTCCACTGCTCAGACGATGAAGGCGGAAGCCGCTGGAAATCCTTTCGACATGACGTCCATGCTGTCGGGCTCCCAGTACACAGCCCTCTGGGCCAACTACCAAAGTGCGAACCCACTCCAAGCGCCACCGTCAAGCCAGATGTCGCCACCGGCGTCACCGGACCACTCCCAGCTGGGACAGCCGCAGCTGGCTCACGTGGACGGCGGCAACCAGTACCAGACTACGCTGCCCTCGATGCACTCTATTCCGATGAAGGCCGATGACATTCTCAGCCAGTGCCTCCAGCAGCCACCCCAGCAGCACCACGGCAAGCAGCAGACGCCCCCGCACTTACGCATGGTGACCCCACCTTCCTCTCCGAGATTAGCGGACCTCCTGAGCGCCGGCACCACGATGGCACCACCGAATCACTTCCCGGCGACGCCGCTCACGCCCGACATTCACATGACCGATCCATACTGCCGGTCCTCCCCGCTCGGTGGGACCACCGGCAAGAAGTCCCACCAGCCACATCAGCAGCAGCAACAGCAGCAGTCTCGAACAGCGGTGAGTCGAAAGAAGGTGACCATCCACACTTGCTCGCATCCCGGCTGCAGCAAGAGCTACACCAAGAGCTCGCACCTCAAGGCCCACTTGCGGACACACACGGGCGAGAAGCCGTACCAGTGCAACTGGAAGGAGTGCGGCTGGAAGTTCGCCCGCTCCGACGAACTCACCAGGCACTACCGCAAGCACACTGGCGACAGGCCGTTCCAGTGCCGGCTCTGCGAACGGGCCTTCTCGCGATCCGACCACCTGTCGCTGCACATGAAGCGGCACACGTCGCTGTGAGCCCATAATCGGCAACCACCCCGCTGAGTTTGTCACCAAGGCGAACAAACCCACTCCTCGTTGTTAAGTTTTTTTTCTCCGAAACACTCGGATTGTGCGACTTCTGTATGTTCCCCCAACGACTTGAGCAGTTCCCGACTGCGTTCCCTTATCGTGCTCTTACTCAACTTGTACTCCCCCGTGCTGATCAAGCTCCCTTCGCGGCGACCGCACCGTGGACTAGCGTGTGGTGGCTTCCCCTTGTTTTACCTGATGCACCCAAGTGCAAGAGTTTGCGATGACCCCTCGACCGAGGCTGCGGACACTTCTGCGGTGCCAGCTCGCCACTGCGCGTGCGCCGTAGCACGTGAACTGTGCTGCTCGCGCGTGCGTTGGTCACGCGACAGTGATTGATCTTGACTCGCACGAAGCGCCTTTGGTGGGAGGCACTTCGCACCATCCATATTCAGAAAGAGTGTTGTGTATTCTCTCGCTGTCCTTAGCGAAGGACGGCCATTTCGTCCACATGTTTTTTTTTTCTTCTTCTCTGTTCGTGATCTGCGCTGGCCCCTTGTAGGAGAGCCAATGTTGTTCAGTGTGCAATAGTGTCCGGTTTATTCTCGTCTTAGAAATGTGTGCGTGTTGAAGCCAGTTGTCAAGAGCTGTTGTTCTATTTGCTAATTTTTAGAGACGTTACGCTGTATAACGGGACCAATGGTAGAATACGTAGTACATTATGTCAAGCGCTTTACTGCTCGACGAATGGAATGAAGGAAAGAAAAACAAAGAAAACAACTCGCCTCAGACCTGGTTGCCTCCCCTATACACTGACCGAGAAGTGTCTGTAGCATGAAGGGGGTAACCTTGTTTGACGCAGTAGTGCAGAATGTGCAAAACTGGGGACCAACGTATTACGGATATAGCGTAGCGCGAACATTTACAGTAACTACATGTTTGAACGACCAAGCTTGGCTTATTAATGCATGCGCTTCGATGTGCCTTAGAGATTTAAAAAAGTAGACAAACCCACCTGCTTGCAGGTACGTTAGAACGTTGCATGCATACTAAAATGTTTATAGGCTGCATTGTGGTGTGCTTCGTGTAAACATGCTCGTGACGTATAGCAGTACGCTTTAAGCTTGTCTAAGTATGCAGTCTTGGTGCATAAGTGATCGTCACATAGCTTGAGCTTCCTGTGAGCAAAACGTGCCTGGTAACAGAAATTGCCTTCAGTGTTTGTCTTCGTTGTTGGTGCAGTACATACATCGGCACGGTATATCAGTCCACGGTATATCACATAAATACGAAGGTGTGTAGTTGTCTAGCGTTTAAATAAGTGAGCAGATAAATTTAAATGTGCTAGGACCATGTTGTTACGATAAAGAAAGAAGTTGTCATTTGGTTGCGTTTGAAAGAACGCGAAGATCTGCTCAACACGGCACAAAACGTCAATGAAGGTATGCAGAGATCATTTCCAGTTTCAGTGCCGAGATCGGGTTCTATGTATATTTCGGTAAATAAAGGAAACATCAAGGCCTGACCAGGCCTGGAATTTACGATAAAATAAAGATAAAAATTCCAGTTGTTGGCGCCTAGTCGGCGCAAATAGGCTTTGTACATACACAGAATAGTGCAGTTGTTAATATATATTTTTGTTTGTTGTTTCGTTTTTCACAGTGTGTCAGTTTACGTTGATGGAATACTTAACGCATTTATATACCATATGCATGGCGCATCTGTTCGTTTTTTTTTTAATCAGAGATTTTACGTTTTGTTTAAGCCGGCTGCAGTGAGAAAAAGAATAGCTACAATTAGGGCACGCTTCTTCCTAAGTGCGCGAATGCCGTCTAGGCTGCCATTCATGCAAACACACACAGATACATAGACCAACACAAATGCGTACTCGTGTACTGTTTCCAGCATATGCAGAAACTTTCTGGGGTTCACTAACTTTCTGTAGTCTAGGAACTTCATTACTGGAACTCTCCGATGGTCTCTATTTTCCTGCAGTCAGTTTGGAAGCTTTCTTTATTTCGGAAACTTTTCGGGGCTCAGGAACATTTTCGGGCTCGAAAACCTTCTGCAGTTCTGGAACTTTCTAAGGTTCGATAATTTCGTTGCGCAACTTCTTGTAGATTAAAAACTTTTCGGGGCTAAAGAACTTTCTGCAGTTCGGTAAGCTTCCATGGTTCAGTAAACTTCTGGGACCAAGAAACATCTTGGGGTCTTTCTTTAATACGTTGCTTGTATGTGCATAACTTGGGTGTTTTAGAATAGCGTACTCTAAGTTAGCGCTCACTGTGATCGCCCGCTATTGCCGTCACTTAACGGGGGCCCGCAAGTCAGCATGCGACGCACGCACGGTTGCAGCAAATGATAACGCGAAGCTTTGCATGAGCTCTTCCTAAACTGGCGTTACCGCTTTCGACTGATGTCCTCGACATCACATGCCCTCATATTATAACACATTAAAAACCTACAAACCACATAAAAAAACATCAAGACAGAGTCTAGTAAAACTGCGGAAAGCAGGGTGGAATATTGGTTTATCATTTGGAAGAGGTCTGTTGCAAAGCTGACGTGAACGCCACTTTCCTAATTAAGAATTCCGGAAAGAATGGTTCCTAGTTACGAAATTCTGGGAAAGAAGCAAATTTGAGGAGTGGTAAAGCAACCGCTGTTGTCTGAACGACTATAGCAACATATCGTCATTACCATTGGCCTGTAAGCCGTAGCATGTTTGTGAACGTTTTCGGCATTATCTTCACGTCTGTCATATCTCCCCCTCTATTCGTTATGATAATCAAAGGAAACACATCGTTTTGCGGTTTTGAAAAGCGAGAGTTCCTAATATAACCAGAAGAAAAGTATTAGTTGCCTTACACCGCTTAAACCTGGTCAGTCAGTGCCTCTCTCAAGTGCAAATTACGCGTCAGAATGACTACGCTGCTTTTGACTTAACTATTTGAACGCGCCTTATATTTCAATGACATGACAGGTGCCTTTAACAGTTTTCGTATGCAATTTCGGACTACGTGCAAAGCATCGCCGTGTTTACCGAAACAGGAGAAAAGATGGGTGAATGTTTCTACTCGAAATATTGAGAGTTGATGCGTTTTATATCACCAGACAAGTGGGCCACACCGCGAGCAAAAGTTGAGTAAAAGTTGAGTTAAAAATGACCTCCATCGAAGTAAGCTAATGAACCTATATAATTTCCACGGCGCCTTCCACTCACTACTAGATGTACGCCTGCATGATAACAAACACTACTTGGTGGAAGCCTGAAATTACAGCTACTATTTCATCATGGCAATCAAGGAAAACAAAAAAGAAAACGTACAAATAGGTCACGCTGCTGTTACGTTAAAGTGACGTCACCTGGGCGTCTGGGAGAGAAAGCAAAGATCAAGTTGAACAATTTTGCTAACTAATAACCGGCGTCATTCGTACTAAACACGCTAAAAGAATCATAAGCTGACATTTAAGGATTGGTACCCTGTGCGTTGCTGTTGTTTCTCATCACGTTATCTCTGGTCGCACTTCTATGCAAATCTTTTCGTGTTGCTTTGTTTGGACGCCCGCAGTGCCCTGAGTCGCTTGCGCGCTGCCCTATCGCTTTGCACCTCATGTTTTGTGACGGCGTGTGGGGCTTAGGAGATGCTTATGTTGTGCTACGCCGCCATCATTCCTGCCATTTTCAAGCTAGTCGGCTGGTCGTCGTTACAATTTTCGCTGAAGAAGTAAAAGAGAGACATCTATATATGCATATGATTGATATACTTATATTTGTATCTTATACTAGTACACACTCGCTGAGATTCTCCTGAAAGTGTTCTTCCCTTTCAAAGTGTTCCCTGCGCCTCGAACGCAAGTCTTTAAAGCGGTCTCGCGAAACTTTTTTCTTTACATAACCAGAGAATGTGGCCCTGCAAGGGCCACAATCTCTGGTTATATAGAGATTCTGCGAGGGCCACATTCTCTGGTTATGTAGAGACTCCCTGGGTGTCCGGGAAATTCAAAATTATATTTTAAATACAGGCAAAAAGTCGCTCGCCCTGCTCTAAACAACTTACGTCATTGGCAGGTCAGACTACGTCGTCGAAGTTATATAGAATATGGTCGTTGACTGAACTTATGACTGCCAGGACACATTGGAGGTCATGACGCATCACGTGGCTCCTTGCCTCTAAGATTATGTTTTAAGTACGGCTAGAGATCTCTCACCCTGCTCTAAGCAAATTACGTCATCGGCAAGACAGACTACGTCATTGAAGCATAGTACAAGGTCATTGGCTGATCAGACAATCTCCAGCACACATTCCAACTCATGACGCGCGATGACACAGCTCCTTGCTCCTTTGCCATCACCCCGCTGCGTTGCTTCCAGCGAGCATGGCGGCAATGTATTCACAAGGCAATAGAACTCTTATTGAAGTCTTTCTTTCGATGTTTACTCTAAAAAAGCTTTGGAGGGCACCTTTGAGAATAAGTGAGACTGTGTAGCAAGGTGATGCTCGACAAGTGACGGTGCTTAGCATGTGAGTTAGACTATGAAAGCGTACATAAACGTCACGATGAGCGCAGTACCGATGACGTAGCAGGTTAGCGTAAGGGTCTCCATACAATTAGCCCTAATGTAGTACTCTACTTAAGACGATGCGTTCAAGGCGTACGGAACACTTTGACAAAACGGGAGTTGTGTCCTTACGCATGCGTGCGTGTGGTGTGTTCAACAGACGCCCTGTTTTCTGCATGGCCGTGCGTCCGAGTACATGTCAAAGATGAAAAAAAAAAGTATATGTATTGCATATATAACGTTTATACATATCTATACGAATGTACCCAGACACAAAACACAAATGCTCTTAACTAAGTGCACAGCTGTCAGCACTAAAAATATTTCTTTTTTTTTTTGTTCCTGCCAGCAAAGCGCCTTGGAATCAAAACTCACGGCAGCATTTATTACGCATTGATCTTTCGAAGCGAAGCGCTATCTTAGGTACGGTGTGACAGATCGCTGTATCAGGCAGGCGTTGAGTAGACGCGGAAAATCGAAGGTGTCGCAAGACTTCCGAATATTGGCTCGAGAAACTTACCGCCAGATAGCGCGACTATTGCTCGATAAACGCAGAGAGCTATCAGTGTGTAGTCAACTGTTCAAATAGCGCAATCTGTTTGAGGGCGTGATATACCCTTTCCACTTGAATGCTGAATTTTTTTTTTCTCATACCGCAAAGTCATCGTAGAAAATGAGTACTGAGGATCGGTACGGCACAGCAGTTGTCGCAGAAGACAAAAATTGTCTGCGACAGTTTCACGCCGATTAGTATGGCTAGGCGTGTGAGCTTCTTCGACGCCACCGAGATTTAATATGCCAAGATTAAATATTATAGCCTCAAAACAGGTGCGTTTTAAAACCTGGACATCCTGTGTTCCCAACTTTTAAGCTGGCTCTTGCGGGAGTATTGTTGTTTCTGTTTGTTTGTTCGTGTTTTTTTTTTCAATGCGCGTCAGCTCTGCAGGAGCGAGCAAGCGAACGAAAGTTGTCGATAAAAACCTGCTGTAATAAAGCGACAATGTAGTTGTTTCATATGTGCTGCTTTCACTGACTTACTTCTTGGCTTCAACGGCACTCCTGGGTGCAATCAACGAAGTGGACGTTTCAAATACAGGCAAACAAACACGCAACACACGAGAGCACGCCACTGCTATGCATGACCTTCAAAGCATTGTTCCCGGGCTTTCAAGACCAACAGCATGAACCATGCCGACGCCAATTCGAAAAGGACACTTACAAAACTGCCCCAGCCACCGGGGAGAAGCGACAGGCAGTTACTATATTTCATTTTTATTCAGTGCCTGCTACAGCCTGAAAACAAAGCGAAAGGGAGGGGGGCAACGGGGGAGGGGGAGAAGGAACGTTGTGAACGCAATGGAAACAGTTATACAGGAGGCTGTAGTAAGCATCGCTATTGAACGATAAACATACACTAGCAAACAATATGAAACGTACGTTTACGAATATATGCAAAACTTCGTAAAAAACAATAACGCACACAAAGCTAGAGAGAACGCAATTATGGTAATGAATCTGCATAATGTAGATTAGAGCATGGCAGTGTGAACAATTAAGTTCACGTGAAAGGATAAATGTGTTTTTTGAAGTCAGGAAGACGACGTTCTGCAAAAACATTTGAAAGACGAGCACTCCCCTAATGGTTCGCGGAAGAGAACGAGACATTGAAAAAAAGTCAATACTTGAAAATTATGCTGTTGATTGATTGATTGGTTTATCGATTGGCGGTGCACCGTAGGGACAAAGGACACTCGACTATTGTGCCCTGTCTAGACTTCGTCTACGCAAACAACGATATTCTGAGTACAGCAACGGCCCCTGGTGGAACTGTCCCGAATACGACGATTTTCCATCAAGGAAATTCGAAAGCACGTTGGTGCGGTATTTCCTCCGTGCGTCAACCTTACATAAATACGTTCGATACGCCATCTTTAAAACACTGATTGCTCTCCGTATCTGAGCATACATACCAGCTGTAATAACAGTATTTCCATAAATTTATATGTGCTGTGAATTACGAGTATTGGCGACGTCGTGTTTTCTCGGCAGCCACACGCTCGTGATGGTAAACATAATGCGCAGCATGTTTTCGTACAGAGTGGCAACATTACTAAGTGTACTGTGCCCATAACCTTGTTGCTTTTACTTCGCAAAAGTGACGCTTGGCACAAGTTGGCCGAGTAATTCCACTCGTAATTGTTTTTAATGTCGAGGAAAGCCATGAAGTGTACGTACACGTGTTTACCGCATAGATCTACGTAAAAGAGGCACTTCCCCGTCCAATCAACATGGCAGCCGACCATGGCAAGAGAACATATGGTGTGGTTCACGAATACGCTCGCTAACTGAGCGTAATCAAAAGAGGTTAGAGCGATGACGAATAGCTAACACATCAGTATGCAAGCTTCGACACATCTGTTTCGAAAAGTTAAACATTTTGGGGGGTCGGCAAGCATGGAGAATCGCGGTGGATTTCAAACAAAAAGGCGCGGTGCCATGTGAGCAAACAGAAGGAAGAAAAAAACTATGGAGGCAATCATATAGTCTTATGATTGGATTCATTGATATGTTGAATTTCTCTCTCTCTCTCTCTCTCAAGAAAAAGAAACCAGAAATTTCTTTTTTAAGAGAGAGAGAGAAATATACTTCCATAGTGCGCAGGGAACGTCTCAGAGGGAATATATAGCAGAGGGACAGGACAGAGCTCACCCAGGGAACGTTTCAGAGGAAATATATAGCAGAGAGATAGGACAGAGGCCTGTCCTATCTCTCTGCTATATATTCCCTCTGAAACGTTCCCTGTCCACTAAGCTCTGTCCTATCTCTCTGCTATATACATTTTTTCTCAGGAAGGAAAAAAAACACCGCCATGATGGGCTGTGCGCGGGAGTACAAAGGCTAAGGGCGCAGCGTTTCCAGTGCATTTTTGAGGGGACGCGCCGATTTGCACAGCCCAAGGAGGGCTATGGCGGCGCCTAGGGAGGCGTTTATGAAAAGGTAAATATTCCCTCTTAAACGTTTCCTGTGCACCAAGGAAATATATTTCTCTCAAAAAGTGCAATACCAACCAAGCCCAAGTAGCCACTCTTTCGAAACCAGAAGTGGTGGACAGGAAGGGCTTGGAAGAGAAAGAAGTTTCACTTGTAGCTCGTGCTACTAAAGGGAAAAAAAAATGCTGCCCTTGCGCGCGTCTAGACGGTAAGTATATACAAAGCAAAACCGCGGTGATAACCCGGAAAGCGCTAAGCAACTTCGGTCAACAAAATTAGCAGCGAACCTTCGCAGTTTATGACTCTCAAGCACCACGACTGGAAACACATTCGAGGATAGTGGCCGGGCACGAACCGAAGATTATGCTACTCTTGGCGAATACCATAATCGCGAACTAAGAGCTTAACAAGTCAACGCACCGTTTTTTTCCCGCGCACGCGCCCTTCGGTTTCCTTGAACGAAAACGGCTATCCGGGGAACAGTTGACGGTGGGGGACTGCAGAGAGTCATCGGGCGCCAGAATGTCAAAAGCATCCACAGCGCGCACTAAAATAAAGTGCGAACGACCTTCGTTGCGTCGTGCGCGCGTAAGATGACGTCACCGTATGGGTGCGCGCGCGCGTTCGATAATTTATCGGTTTCCCTTCCACTTTCCTCGCGGGAGGCGCCGAACTTCTGCCGGAGGCCTATCGGTTTTTCGCACAGACCTCGCGGTGCGGTTGGGATTTCACGTAACAAACTCTGTAGAAACGCATCGCAAGGACGAACGACTGTCACTTGTCAAAATCGGGCGCGTATCTTCCGATTGATTGATTGATTTGTGGGGTTTGACGTCCCAAAACCACCATTTGATTATGAGAGACGCCGTAGTGGAGGGCTCCGGAAATTTAGACCACCTGGGGTTCTTTAACGTGCACCCAAATCTGAGTACACGGGCCTACAACATTTCCGCCTCCATCGGAAATGCAGCCGCCGCAGCCGGGAATCGAGCCCGCGACCTGCGGGTCAGCAGCCGAGTACCTTAGCCACTAGACCACCGCGGCGGGGCCGCGTATCGTCCGAAGATGGATAGATGGCATTCGCAACCGACTCAGGGGTTTTTCGTTCCAATACCACGTTGTGACGTTGAGAGGCGCCATAGCAAGAAGCCTCACAAAATAACGATTACCTGTTAACGTATGGACTTGTAAGCACGCGGGGAATCAGCGTGTCACCTCCATGATGACGGCCGCAGCTGCTGGAATTTGAAACCATGACCTTCTGGGTCAGATCAGCGCACCTCTACTACTACTAAACCACCGAGGCGCGTTGGAATTTTTAGGCCCAAACTCGCAAACCAACCTTGTGATTATCTCTCGTTTTTCCTTATCGTTATTGCAGCCTTCGTGCGCATCAAGTGCATCGAAAGAGTAAGCCACGAAAGAGATAACTAAGGCTGGTTTGGGAACGTTTCCTTGATGCTTATTTATCAAGCACATTAAGGAAACAGAAAGAATAAGTAAACCGAGTGATAAAGAACGATAAGAATTTGGTACTTCACGAGTACGGGCCTCAATCAAACATACACCTCATGAAGAGTAAGAAAAAAAAGCAGTGGTCACCACAATTTCCTTCCACCCACGGCCCCGCAATTATAATTAGCGGACTGCATTTGGCGTGAGTGCAAACGAAACTACGCAGCTCTACGCAGACAGAAAAAACACATCGTAAAAGAACTATATCTTCGTATAGACCATTCACTACACACTAATACAGCTTGGTTCCCGTACTACACTAACACGCTTGAAGTACAACTGTTGATTTCCTCACAGAACTTGCAATCCTGTGTGCGTCCCCGCAAAAGTTGTTTGCGACCACGTGAACACAACGCTGTCACAGTCGTAATTATTTCAGACAGCCAAGGTACGGGGCGACCTATAGGCGACCACTGTGTAAACTCTCAGTACGGAAGACAGAGCGCCGATGCCCCGAAACATCCTCTCTCGCTCACTTATGATCACATCTGCATCCACTAAAGCATTACGCAACGTAAGGTGACGTCATCGTTCAGCAAACGGCTTCACGCAGAAGGATGCTGCTCGCATTGATCTTCAATGACTTGGCTATAGTGTGTACACACACACTCGTACGACGTGGACTACTGCCGCGCGTCGACAAGGGGCTCAGCGAGAGACAGAAAGTGAGAGAGAGAGAGAGAGAGCAGGGCGAAGGAAAAAACCGAAGTATCGACACTCACACACACCGACCGTTTCTCTAACGCCGGCAACATCACAGCTCTTATCTCCGATCGACGGCGGAAGCTCGCATCAAAAGCTTCAATGTCACTGGCTCCGCGGCCAGCGAACGCCAAACACACACACGTATACGTATTTATGCACTCTGAAACACGCGGTGCGCAGGTAATTCCCTCCACGCTTCGAGTGAGGCCTTCCGGGTACTTTACACCCCGAAAGAGAAACAACAAGCGTGGCGCCGCGACCTTGCCAGCAACGACGCGGAAGAAACCGGAGCCCGATATATTCACGATGTTGCTTTGCGGTCTTATTTCCGTCGGCACGCCGGTATAATGCGTACACTGCATCGATCGAGCGAGCTTCTCGCCTCGCCAGTATCTCCGGTCATTGTTTGGAGCGCGACTCTATTATGCGCGTAAGTAATGCGTAAGAGTATAGCGGACTACCGAAACCGCCGCATCGCGATTAAGTTCATCGGACCTCATAAGCGAGCCGGCTATTGTTTCGTTATGACGAAGTGGCCAGGCTGCGCCTTGTTTCTCGGCCGCGGGGGCCGTGAACGCTGAGGTAATCCGTTTACCGAGTGTTTTTTTTTTTTCTTTTTCTCACGATGAGAAGCGCTGATTATCGGGCCTCGTCGTCTGGGATTTTGCATGCTTGGGAGCACAGCGTCTGCGATGGGAAGACGGGATTAAGTGCGTTCTGTAGCAGCGGCGGTAGTCACTCCGCGCTGATAAAGACTTCCAGCTACCGACCTTTCGCATCCGCACTGGGTAGGCGAACGCTAAATGTCAGTAAAGGGCGACAGTTCGACAGGTGTGTCCATAATTGATTGATATGTGGGGTTTAACGTCCCAAAACCACCATATGATTATGAGAGACGCCGTAGTGGAGGGCTCCGGAAATTTCGACCACCTGGGGTTCTTTAACTTGCACCCAAATCTGAGCACACGTGCCTACAACATTTCCGCCTCCATCGGAAATGCAGCCGCCACAGCCGGGATTCCAACCCGCGACCTGCGGGTCAGCAGCCGAGTACCTTAGGCACTAGACCACCGTGGTGGGGCCATAATGTCCAAATTGAAGTCGCGGATTATAGTACAACGGGTCTGGGCTTGCAGGTGGTTTACCACGTTCCGTCATAATTATGATTGACATTAGTGCATGGTTAAACCTCTTTTTGCGTATCCTCCCATAAGTTACCCGAGTGTTGCCTCATATATGATGTGAAATGTGGCATAACGTTACATGAAGAGTCGACAAGAAATCTAGATCCTGAGGTCCACAATGTCTACATTGAAGTCGCCGACTTGTAAAAGTGTTTGTGTTTGTAGGTGTCTTTTTACTTTTCTGTCCCAAGTATGATGTCTCAGATATGATTAGTATTAATCTATTGCGGAACATTTCCTTAGATATATGCTTCGAACATAGTGCACATGGACGCCAAACGGATGGACAAGCGTCGCTCTTAAGGGGCTTCGCCCCTAGAAGTTACCGTTGGCGGCAGCGTCGGCGTCTACGCGAGTTATGAAAGAAATCATCATGGGACGATGACGGCACCATGTATAACGAAAGGAGGGGGGGATTAATCAATACAACTGATAGAGCAGAAAAAGAAAGGATTTCGGTCGACTTCAAGTCGCCTGAGGGACCGCGTGATTTCATTTTGTTCCCGTGCCGTAACGAGAAACATACGGAGGCACAAGGCGAGAGCGGCCCGCATGGTAAAGTGATTCCACGGACGATCAAATTTGACGCCTGTGTTACGGTTTGAGCGGTATACAATCTCAACAAAAGAACTCCCACTGCAGCGTGTAAGGAAGCACTGCCGAGAAGGGACTAATGCAAGTGGACCGTCCACGACACGGGCATTAATATATCGGCAAAGGAAGATCCGATACCAGCATATAGGTTTATCGCAGGACATTTCAAAAAAATGAGGAAACCGAACACTCGAAGACTGTCTCGTGGACTGCTTTTCGGGACTCGAGCTGCGCGAATAGCTAGGAAGCGCGTCGAGCCACAGCCAAATGCGTCATAAGGCCAGATCATGCCACCAAAGCGCTCGCCGAGATGAGAGTCGGAGACGCTATCATTGGGTCGATAAGTGGCGCGGCACCGTACTTAGCTGATCGCTCTGGACGTTCCAAATTTGAACGCGAGTTTCGCGCGAGTGAGAAAAGACAGGCTCGAGGCACATAGCCTTCGCGCGCGCGGCCACTGACGAGAGCAGGAAATGCGCCGTTCGATCGAAGCGAGGCGTAGATTAGCCCTTCCAGAGAACCACACGTTTATACACACAAAAAAATAAGTAGGCGCTTCGCGAAGCAACGGAGAGCGATTAATCGTGATTAGCTTTTCCTTCGGCGCGAGGCTTCGTGAAGTGTACAGGACCCCGTTTTTCTCGCACATCTCCCGGCGACGCGCTGCCGATGTGGCCCAAATAGATAGTGAGGGATACATAGAGAAAATGCATGAGACGCTGGTATCATCTAGGGTTCGGCATACATTCCGGTCGTGCTGACGCGTTTCTTCGTTTTGTCATCTCTCCTTGGTCTCATAACAAACCACGTGCGTCAGACGTGTTGGCACTCAGCGTTTCCGAAAAAAAAAAACATATATTTTACAAGAAACCAAGCAAGACGGAGCGAATTTCAAAGTGTTAATTTTTTTTAAATTCCAAAGTTCGTTAATAAATTCATCGCATTTAAAAACTAACGCATTATTCTCTCGTCATGCTTATCGTCTCTCTAGCGTACTTCATGACGCAGGAACAGCGATTACCGTGACGTCTATATAGTACGTATACACTCATTGGTCCACGTAAGCGAAATGCCATTTGTGAATTCTCCTGCCCCGCTTTGCGGTGCAGCCGTCCGTCCGTTCTTCCTTGACTCGTGCGGCTATCACGTGCGATAAACTGACTACATTTTGCGCGTTTCCGACAGCACAAGTGAACCTGACAATTGTTTTATCCAGATCAGAAGACAAAAGGGAAAGAGAAATCATTGAAGCTTTCATGATGCGCAGGTTTGGTGAGGACAAATGTGTTAGTGTGCCATCTATTCATTTGTCAAACAATGAATATACTTTTTTACGTAGACATTTTAGATAGTTGACAAGGCTGGATTTGATTAGCACTGATGGGCGCTTTATCTTGGTGGGCAGTGCGCATGTTCACGCTCTTTCTTTTTCTTCTTTTTCTCTCCTTTCAACCTATATATGTGTGTGTTACATTTCCATCGAATAAACAGTTGTTAGTTCGCGCTCGTGTGTGTCCTACCTGTGCTTCAGTGTGTCTTTTATTTGTGTGTTTAATTCCAGCGCGGTGTGAGTCTCAACACTGACAAGGTGTGTAGCCGGCAAGCGTGAAATTTCGATAGGCGGGCTCAAGCCTCAGTGCGTGGCTTTGTGCACACACGTGGTTTCAAGAAATAAGTGGCGAGGAGGAAATATAGCCTGTAGGAAAGGTAGGATAAGCGAGTAGCAAATCACTCCCTCGTCTTTCGACCAATGCCACCGAGAAATACAATTCAGGGGTGCTATCGCGCGGAGCGATGCTTTGTACCTTAAGCTATGCTATTCTTATCATCCAACACTGGCGGCTGGCTGATCGCGTTGATAACGCGGATGGACCGTTGCTGTGACCACTGACTAAGCATAAAAACCACGGAAAGCATTGACATCGCAAGAGAAATCGTTGCGCGATTGCACCCCACGCCTGCTCACTACTCCGGGCACGAACTCTGCCGGAACTCAGTTTAAGCCCTCGGCTCCTGCCGAGTAGACGTGAACAGGCATGCCCCCACCGTTTGAAAGGACATGATTGCTAAGCCTGACAAAACCCCTGGTGGTGGGCTGGTGTTTCCTTCGGAGAGTGCACGAAGATGACCGTTTTTTTTTTCTGCGTCTTTGATGTGCTGCGTGGTGATATGATGTGCTTCGTTCACTGAATGTTCGTGTAGTCACGTGTACACCTGCAAGTTCTCCCAGTGGGGCACTGCTGCAGGCCCAAGTGTCACCGCCATCGACAATGTGCCGGAGGTCCGATTGTTTTCGTCCCCATTGGACGACCAAACGCCGAAATGAGATCGTGCCGTTTATCGGGATGACATCGCTGTGCGTTCTCTCCGTGATTCGAAGGTATGTTTTTGTTTTGTTTTAGAAGCACTACCTCTAACACGTTTAGTTCTTCCTGTAAAGTGATGTCGTGTGTGCTTCTGACTTGTGAGCGTAAACCTTCACATTAGACACAGGAAGCAGAGCTTCACTGACGCTTACACCTGCGATAATATGGTGTCTTAGACAGTGCTAGAAATAGCATACTAGTTGCTGATGAGCACGTCCTGCCTAGAGGCTATTTGCTTGGCTGCACAACAACGGCGAAACGAAATAGACGTACACTGTCGTCGTTTATAAAAAAGAACACGGGAGCGCGTGGCCAGAACTTTGCGGCGGGTGCCTACAGCGTCATCAACCGACATCCAAAGCAAGCACCTCGGAATTGGGCGTCATCTATTGGCAAACAAAAAAAAAAATGACCCGAATCTGCATGTTACACTGCAAATGTCGTCAAAAGACGATAGTCTTGCGTCTGGGGAGAGTGAACAAAACGTTTATTTGATGTCTTGCCAAGAAAATCGGTGAATTGTATTCTGAAGGCACTGCGTGAGAGTGCCTCGAGTGTGTAGCGGAGGTGAACAAGTGCGTCGAGGCACGTTAGACACGAGTGCCATCTGGCAGTTATCTTCGAAAACGAAGGCGTGCGCGCCCGCGGAGAAAGATGCGCGCCTGTCTCGGGGGTGATAAGATGTAGAACGCAAAGCGACGGGCAGGTGGCACCACCGTGTCGTTGTAGCAAAGCGTTGGAAACACTTACCTTTTTCAGCATCGCGTTGCACTGTCAGCGCAGTGCGATAAACGCTACAGTCCTTAGAGTTACTTGTGCGTGCCTCTTCCAGTATAAAGACAGACACACAAAACGTCGACGTGTTGTTATGGCGCCTCTGCTCCGGCCATGACTCGTTATCTTGCTTGGCCATAGATCACGCCAACAGCGAACGCGCTTTCTTCACTTGTCGGTTGGTGGTGCTGTAGGCAGCCGCCGCAGAGCGCAGGCCACGCGTTCGCGTGTTCTCTTTCATAAAGAATGACACTGTACAGTGGCGGAGAGCACCACGGCGCCTTCCCGCATCTGCCAGAGAAGCTGGAGAAGGCGCATTGCGCAAGCGCATACTTTTCTACCTACCAGCTGTGCTTTCACTCCTTTGAACTGTGCGCACAGCGGAACGCCAGAAAAAACGCAAGCTGTCTCTTTCGCAGTCGCTAAGGAACCACTGAGTGATTATATCGTCACAAAAATGCGCAACTTGTAGTGGCAGTGCTCGGTGCAATCCACTTCGTTGCCTTCGTTCCAAACGTTCCACGGCGGCGAAAACTATAGTTCTCATATAGTAGTAGTTTCACAGCGATTATGCTACAGAAATTTCAAAAATTTCTTGCGAATGCGTCAGAAGTAAGAAAGGGAGGAACTGAATATTCTCATTTTGTCCCGAAGAATATAAACATTGCAGCTAAGCCTCATGAAATAACCAATCATCCAATGAGCCCAATCATGACGCTTTGATCATGGGCTATATGCAACGAAGATTACAGCGCGTCTGCTGTAGTACGTGAGCCACTGTGAGCGAAAAGCTTTCTATTGTAGTCTTCTTTAGCGTAGCGCATTATCGGCGTCAAATGAAACGCGAACAGCGGAGCGCGTGGCCTAAGCGTTAGCAAACCCACAGTAGGCACCATCCGCTCACCACCACTGACATGCACTCACATCCGGTTCAGCAGCACTGTGCCCCCCCCCCCCCCCACACACACACACTGCAATATCGCTTGCTTGTGTTTTTGTTCTGGCATGCTGCTGAAAAATGCATGGTTACCAGCAGGGGCATGCCTACCCCACTTGGCACTTACGTTTTTTTTTTACTTCATTTCGAATATCAGAACTATAGAAGATAGGCCACGATATCGAACTGCCAGACGTTCGTGTGGTGGTGCCAGACCGGATGTGCGCGCCTTTCAAGGGTGGCCACCGGACTGTACTCACTGTATCTTTGCTAATGCTTAATCGACACGCTCCACAGCTCACAGTTTTATATAACGCTGATAGCACATAGGCTGTCGGCCTCCTTTGGGGTCAAGCTAGACTTATGGTAAAGCCTGAACGACCCTGTCTGTGCCCGTATTTCACGTTGCCTCGCGCGGATCGCTATAAGCGCGGCGCGGCCGTGTATGGAAGTGCGTCGAGACGGCCCGGCCCCAGCGCTTACACTGTTTTCCCAATTTGGCGCGTGCCCGGCTCGCTCGTTTTGTTCGTGTACGCACTGCAACGAGCGTGCGCCCCTCGCGAGCTGTAAAACACCGATGCACCGCCGACCCATTACCGGCCGTGAAACCATTGCCGACACGGCCGCCACGCCCACCGAGTTGCAGGCCGAACCTTCACGCAGTAAATCGTAACGGACTCCTCTCCCCCCCTCTTTCTTTCTCCGTTCACACACGCACACTACTTTCTGTACATAGCGTGCAACACTGTGGAGTCTAGCAGGAATTCTTGTCGGTGCTCATGCAAGAACAAATGGCTCAATATTTTTTACGTAGTGTCATATTGTCACGAGGTTGTGACGAGGGCTAAAGTACCAGACTGTCATGTCTAAGGTGGAACTGTGTATTTGACCAAACTTGTGGCCGGTAAACGGAAAGTCGGATTGCAGTGATACACACTGGTACTGATAGCGACGAACGGAGCGTCAGCCGTCGATCAACTGCGCGTCGGCATTTATGCAGGTGCTGTCGAATATCACAACATTGTCGCTATAGCGGTCACGTAAGTTGCAGATGAATCTCTAACGTTCGCGCTTTGCGCGTCGTCGGATCGCAAGGTTCTATAGATACGATTACCTCGATGGTTCTTAGTTAATCGGCGTGGTTGCGCAAGGCAGCACTTACGCACGTGCAATGGTATCATAACGAAACGTGAGGAAGGAGCGTGGTATTATATTCGACCCGCGTAAGTACAATGAAGGGAACTTACGAAGAAAATCAGGGGTGGAGGGTGGTAGCAAGGTACAGCCTTAGGGAGTAATCAAACTATCGATAAAGATATCTATACCGCAGTACTAAACGCAACAAGCAACGCAAAACAACCAGTGATACTTAAGCTATAGTTAACAATGTTCGAGGCGTGAAAATATGCACAAAATATCATAAGGTTTTTATTCATTTGCTTAGGGCAAAGCGAAGGAAAAATCATACTTGGTTGTTTTTCTTCCATTAAATTGATCAACAAATACAAAGGTCACCTGGAGAGGCATTTAGCGCTTTCGCTTAAGTATACCAGAATGAAATCGGTTGTAAGGGGGAATCGATGTATTCGATTAGAATGAACACACCTAATTTGAAAGGATAACTGGTTTACCATTGTGTGCCGAAATATTTTCTCTCTTGAGGCTGATTACCGAGCGAAGTGAAGTTAGCTACCTTAAAGAGCCGGCAAACTGTGTCGATGCGGTATTTGTTCCGCGTTTTTATATCGTCCTCATTTTCGGTTTCAAGCTCTCGTGCTCAGCTCTGCAAAACCACGAAAGCCGATCACGAACCGCAAAACGTTATGCACACTTTACACGGGTCGAATCTTGGGCGAAGCTTGATTGATTTGATTGATTGATTTGTAGGGTTTAACGTCCCCAAACCATCATATGATTTTGAGAGACGCCGTAGTGGAGGGCTCCGCAAACTTCGACCGCCTGGGGTTCTTTAACGTGCACCCAAATCTGAGTACACGGGCCTACAACATTTCCGCCTCCATCGGAAATGCAGCCGCCACAGCCGGGATTCGATCCCGCGATTTGCGGGTCAGCAGACGAGTACCTTAGCCACTAGACCACCACGGCGGGGCCGAATCTTGGGCGAAGCTTACAAATCTTTGTACGCCTTCTATACGGAATGGAACACAGTGCCTAACCATGCAAAGCCACTTTCTAACCAAGCAGCAACAATTCAACGAGCACTCGCTCCAGCAACGGGTGGACGAAGCCCCATACATTTCGAGGCGCGTGCGTGTTTATCGTGCTGCCGCTATAGCTGTGCCTGTAGTCGTAAAAATGGCGCAACGTGCTGCACAGCTTGCTGAACGAGATCGGAGTCACGTGTTCTAACAGATGGCGCGAGCTTCCTCTACGTTGTGTTGTTGCTTCATGGCGGGGATATTGTACTGTGCAGGCATAAAGACTCCACGTGCGTTTACGAGCCCGTCAGGCGTCTCTGAACGCACAACCCAAATTAGTTGCCCCGCCAGGGAGGGTATTAAGGCCGAAGCTTTTATATGGCTGATCAAACGCGAAAACTTGACGTTGGCGTCGTCGGCGTCCAGCGGCGAGGTCCTCAACGCGAGTGATGCGGAAGAGCAGTCCCATGATGACGTCGTCGTATCGCAGATCGCAGAAATTCCGTGACATCATGACGTCATTGCATGACATCATCCCTTGGTTAAGGGTGTGCGGATCATGGAGGCAATGCAAAACTATGTGTGGTGCAGAAAATTTGCAATGCCTCTGATCCTGGAGGCCGGGCAAAGCCACGTTAGCTGGGGTAAGCTTTCGGAGGGAAGGGAAGAGGAGTGTTGGATAAGATCAATACACTGACTTCAGGCTTTACACTTCAGGTCGTCTGAGGCTAACGCAAAATGAACCCCGTCAGTTCATGTTGTTGTTGCTGCTGCTGTTGCTTCCGACTTTTATGTGACTACATTAACAGAACACGTGCACTGTCGTAGAACTTATAACTATATCACCGCGGCCATATAAAACCCTCGTGCTCGAGGCACTCCGACATGAATTTAGCACCAGGAAGATGGAGCGTATTGACAGGTTCTTAATCAACCCTGCAGTGTCATGCTATAAATCTGATCTTATACGTCATGGGCCACAAAATAACTTGATGCTGCGGAAGTAAAACAATTGTAGTACTAACAGGAAAATGCATGATATATCATTGTTCAGTGCCTACTGCAGGCCTGTAACCAGGAAATATTTTTGAAGAAAGCCCACTCGCTGAAGATCTTGACTTTTTTTTAAGAAATAGACCAGTTTTCATTACTTATTTACAGTGGAACACCATCCAAAACAAACAGAATTACGGGGAAAGGGAAGGACCCCCTTAGGGCAGCTGTCCCCACCCTCCCAGGCTACAAGCCTGACCTACTGTGGCATCGGTAAAGAACACACAGATGATGCTGCTAAAGATGCCCACAAATATGGCATGCATATAGCCCACTCCACTGTCAACAAATGAAGCATCCGCAAATATTAGTATGCTCGAAACCGGATGTGCGTCTGGTTAACCTCCCTACCTTTCCTTGCATCTTTATCTCTCTCTCTTTCTCTACAGGCAATACACCATCTACGTGGAAAACGCCTGGTTCATTACATACGCGCCTTCATACCCGTGCTTCCTACTTTAAATTCCATCTGGACTACACCGATCGATAACAACCGTTCTCTGCCGCCGATGGCTTGGGGTGTCTTTACAAACGTCCATATTCCATGGTGTGCCTGCAACCACTGTGCTATAGTGAGAAGGCTTTCAAGGCAGAGTTCACGGCGTGGGATAATCGCGATTAAACACGATAATTGGATGGCATAATGGTCTCAAAGACATTGAAACGTATCAGGGATACTCCAGTGTAGGGTTTATTAAGACTAGTTGAATTCCGCAGGAAGTTTGAACGGCAATCAAGAAAGTCTTCAGAAGAAGGAAACAACTAGCTAAATAGCAAGCATGCAGCCTTATATATATATATATATATATATATATATATATATATATATATATATATATATATATATATATATATATATATATATATATATATATATATATATATATATATCACCTACCAGGAAAACGCTTTTGATGAGCGAGGAAGGATGCTCTCACGACCCACCCATGCGCCACAGATATGCGGCGTGTTAAATGACAAAATTACGCCTCCGAAATTCACGTGCGATTGACACGGAAAATGCAGTCGACCGCAAAATGGCCAAGTGATAGAGCGGCGAAATTCAGCGGCTCCCGCGTAAACGATGGGGGAGATGGCTCATAGGCGGCCGATAATTGAGGCCAGCAATGACACCTATAGATTAAATCGGGATGCTTAGTATCTACGCTGCCGGGCGAGGAAGGTGTAAACAGAATTACAGGGTAAATGACCACATTGAGAAAAAAAGAGGAAGACCGAAGGGGCAAGGGTTATTTTACTCTGTGCACTTATGCGGGCATTTGGGTGCCCCTATAGAGAGAGATAGAAGAGTGTTGCTAATTTTAGACATCGATAGAGATGCAAAGGCAGTGGTAGTGTATAAACACTGCATATATAAACTCACGGTGCTTAAACTCAAATGCTTATCTTAAATGCAGGGACAGACTCGCATATATAAAGTCACAAGGCTTAAACTCAAATGCTTATCTTAAATACAGGGACACACTTTTTGGCACGGGATACTTATCGGGCTCCTGCTCAAGCCCCAAGAGGTGGGCGTCGCTTGCGACCGACGGCACATTAACAGAGAATTGCGCAAAAGTGTTACTATCGTTACGCGGAAGATGAAGGTAGTTTGGTGATCCAGTGAAAAGACAACACTCACATGCGCCTAAATTACGTGAGAACACATACAAACGCAACGAGCGATGATAGGGTTAGGTGGCGACCTCAATAGGGGCACTGTGGGCGATTTCTGGGGTCTTCCCGTTGAGGTGACGACGAAGCCTCCGCGAAGATTTAAGTTGCAGTTTGATGGTCGAATTACATTTAATTGATGGTGATTGCGCCAAAATACCATCCAGTTGACGACGTGTTTTTGACAGGGATCGAATTATACAGCCTGCAGGCTTAACAAACAGCTTGCTATCGAGTATGAGATGACGAGGGTTATTTTTTGCAAATCGCAATATATGGAGTCACCCGGTAGGCGTCATACTCATTTTTCGTCACAGCTTTCCAAATAACCTATGCCATCAATAAATTTTTTCCCACTTTACCTCAAACGTATATAGACCTAGTTTTTTTTTCTTTAGCTTGTCTGTTGAACTGCCACGTGAACCACAACGTAATAGTCACGTGTACGCATCGTTTTAAATTTCCAGAATTTTACAGTGCCCGTATTTTGCCTATGTATTACAAAATCGCATCCTATCCTGCTGAAGGTAACCATGTATAGATGCGAAGCAGCAGGCGCTAACGCTTATAACTGGCGTCGGCATTGACTGTGGCGCTTATCGCGGCGTTGCGCAGGAGCGAAACCTGCGGAAGCGCAAAGCACGTATAGTGGACCGGTGTTTCCTACTGGGACATGCCAGTCGCTGCTAATGGGCAATGAGCGACAGGTGGTGGTGGTGAAAACATTTAATAACCAATAAATGGTTACAGAGAGGTGATTGGGTTGGGGCCTTATTGGCCTCCTACCCTCACAGCACTAGGTGGAACCCCTATTCCGGGGCTCCATTGGCAAGCAACGCCGCCCGCGCACGTTGAACCAGAGTCTCTTGGGCCTTCAGGTCTTGACAGCCGAGCAGGGCCGCCTCCCAGTCCTCTCTCGTGGGATTGGGGTAGGGGGGGATAGATGGATTAGACTGGCACGCCCAGACGATGTGAAAGGTGTCAGCCACCTCACCACAGAACTGGCACGTGCCATCAAAGGATGAATTGAAATGTTTTAGCACCGCCGGGCACAGTACAGTATTGGTAAACAGTTTTAAAAGGAGGCGCTCGTCAGCGCGATGCAGTCCCTTACAAGGGTCTGGATAGCGCCGGTGCTCCTCCTTGTAGTAATTGGTAATATCTTTGAATGAAAGGGCCGAATTGTCTGATTGCGAGTAGGCTTCCAAAGACAGGGAGATAGGACACAGAGACCCGCGTTCAGCTTTTAGTTAACACGCACGCTGGGAATCAGCCCAGCGTGCGTGTTAAACGGTAAACCTCGCGAAAACACCCGGGGCGATCCACGGCACGTGCATTTCGAGAGCCGCAAAATCCGTGCGTAGCGGATCACGCATCGCAGCACGCCTAAATCATAAAACACACTCGCACCTAGGCTATAGTCCTATACACTCGCATCTAAAGCACATCGGCGTACGGGGAAGAACTGCAGCGTTCGTGAACCGACTCTGGGGAGGAAGCGAATGCGATCAAGCGCCACGGCGCGGTCGTCGACACGAACAAGGCCAGAAAACACAATCGCGGGAAGCGCGATGCTTAAGGGAGATACTGTCTCTGCACACACACACACAAAAAGCAGATCCCAGCCTTCGTATCAGTGTAGGAAACTTAAAAAGAAGAAGAAAGGCACCCTTCTTCCTTTCACCGCGACTACGGAGCGACACAGTCTCGAGAAAAAAAGAAGGAACCTACGGCGAAAGCGAGCGAAGCCAGAGACGAAGCGAAGCCAAGTAGAGATGGAAACGCGAGCCCGTCCTTGCTCCAATTCTCAGCGCCCCGGCAGGGGGAGTAGCCTCTGTTATGCGAACGACTGCGACGACGACCGACGCCACTGTATGCAGCACCTCGTCGGAAGCTGCTGCTGCTACTCCTCGCGTCCCAAGCAGCGGCGGCCACGCCGTTAATTTCGATATTCATTTGCGAGTCGAGGTCAGCCGGACGCGACCGCGGTGGGGAGAAGCGAGGACCAATCTGTCTTGCGCTCCTTTCGGTTATCGCCGCGCGCCACACCGCGCCTCGACTCGCCCTATCTTTTTTTTTTTTTTTTTTGCGTGTATGCACTCTCGGCCGCACGCCTGTTGTGCGTGCGTCCGTGCCACAAGCAGTCAGGCCTCGCCGCTTGAAAATACAAGCAACGGCATGCTAGTCGGGCTCGAAGAGCCTCCATACCCAAGGAGTCCCGAAGCGAAATGCATCCCAAGCCGCCTGCCTGCCCAGGCTGTTTCAGTGCTGCTGAAAGACAAGGCGTAGTATCCGTGCCGCTGCAGCATATCCATCCACCTTCGCTCGAAGGTCTGTGCGTGCAGCCATTGCCGTATGGATGAGGTCGGGCTAGTATATGTATTCCTAGTGCTGCGCAAGGCGAAGAAAGAAAGAAAGTGAAGGCAACTTCATCACCCGTGCGGTTTCGCTACGTTCATGTAGATGCTACCTATCGTGAAATGTGTGCGGCTGTTAGCTACGCGAATTAAGAACGAGGCAATGGACGCGAGAGTGCTGAAGGGAAACGCTGCAGTAAAAGAATTGGACCTTGTCAGGGTGGTCATAAACGGAGAATGGTGGGGTGGAGTTACAATAGAGCTGTTAGTCATGGTAAACATCGCAGCGCCGCGCTTCTGTTGTATGAGAAATCGCATAGGAGGACTTGTAGTGACTGGGCTAACGATATGTTACCCATTAAGCAGTTAGACCGGCGAAGCAAGGTGTAGTCGCTCTAGGACAACTGCCAACGCTCAGAAGCCTTGATTATACCATTTCAGCAAAAGCGCCATCTCTTGGCGATGTTTTGAACCCCGGAAGCCTTGGGATGTTTGACTTTAGTTTCCAAGGCCGGCTTCCATCGATTCCATCTGTTTCAATCAAGGAGGCTTTTAACCGCCTTGGTTCTAATGTGAGTTTGGACGCGTTTTATAAAATAAATACACAATTGTGCATAGATAAGTGTCCTCCCACCCTTAAAAATCCTTATTTAGTACAAAATAAAGTGAGGGTAACATGGTGAGACCATACAAATGCGCTATTACTTTGCACGCATTGCTGATGATAATAAAGAAGGCAAGGAAAACAGAGGAGAAGGAAAATTCAGGGGTAATAACCGGAACGCAATAACCAGGTATGCTGCCTTGAACGACGGCACTATTGAGAGGCATGCTAAAAAAAAAACTGTAAAGAAAAATCGCTGAATGAGGAATGCCGCTGGAGCCAACGTATTGACAAGCGGACTCGTGAAATCCATTTCTCCTCAAGTCCCCTGGTCACACTTTCTTGTCAGTCCACGTGTTAAGTCCACTTGTGATGCTCACTAGTAAAGCCCACTTGTCATGTCTACTGGTCAAGTCCACATCTCACATCTACTGGTCAAGTCCATTTGTCATGACATCTTGTCAAATGCCCGCGTCATCTCCTCTTGTTGAAAAGTTAGATGCAATGAAGTGACATTCTTTGTTCAAGCATTTCTCATAAATTGAGGCCGCCATCTTCCCCTGAACGCTTACTCTTGTTCAGATAAAAAAAAGACAGATAAAGAGGTAGTCCAGCCGTGTTACTATGGGTACAATCCTCCAATGCTTCTTACGGTCACAAAACTTCGCTGTCATGCTCTGGGGCGGCTTAATACACTGTTCAAAGCTGCCGCTGTGTCACAGAGGGCATCATTCGCTTTCCAAGGTGCTTGGGCGGAGAGACAAGAGCTCATGCTTGGTTGTGCCACTCTCTGTTCATCTGCAGCGTCTTTTTTAGGGGCGAAGCTCTTTTTGGCGTTACCCGTTCATCTCCCGTTATCGTTTGTAACCACGGGTGGCACATACCCGAGAGAGTTGGTATGTGCCACAGGGGATAGATTTTTAGGGGCAAAGTTCTTCAAGCCTTGGTTTGTGCGTCCTCGATGTATGTAGTAAGTAGCCACCTCTCGTTTAGTTTTACGAATGCCTGCTATATGGCGCTACTTGTATATAATCAATATAGGATGAAAAGATGCCAGATGGTGGTACTTGGAGTGTTCTCTAGACGGGCCGATACAGACGGAAAGACGCATGGACGGACAGATCGACCCATGGTTGGACGGACGGACGGATGCACAAACGGAGGGATGAATGCTTCGCCCCACTCATCATCAGTCAATCCGTGGATATGCTGCGATTTTTTTAGAGAGAGAGCTAAAGTGATTTGAATGATTAATATGTGGGGTTCAACGTCCCAAAACCACCATATGATTGAGTGACGCTGGAAATTTCGACCATCTGGAGTTCTTTAACGTGCCCCCAAATCTGAGCCGTGGAATCGACACATCTCTTGAAAGAAATTACTTCGTGGAAGGTTCGTACAGATTAGCGTAATCATTCTAACGACGAGGTGCACGATATAACTCCCTCATTTTGCCAGCGTAAAGGTCAATTATTCAAAAAGTCAATTAACGTAACATGAGTAAACCGCGACAAAAACTTGCGCTTGTTACATTATACAGAAGGAGCCAGTCGCGAGACACCCGTACAGTAACTCAGCCGTAATTTATATAGCTCTTAATAAACCGCTGCGAGGCTTTAAATATATATAAAGTTAGTATAGGAAATAATGAACTGCTTCTTCTTGGAGGTAGCTCGAAAGCGACTTGAGAGATTCATTTTCAAAAACCAATTGATCATGGCTATACCTACGTAATATTATACACAAAATTAAAGCAATGTGCAACAGTCTGCTCAGAAAAAAAAGCACTTTGAGATTGGTGCAAAGACGCTGGAAACTGTAAAGGAATACGTATGCTTAAAACAGGTAGTAACCGTGGAGCCGAACCATGATAGTGAAATAACTAGAAAAATAAGGATGGGGTGGATCACATTCGGCAAGCATTATGAAAATCATGAATGGCAATCTGCCATTAACCTTCAAGAGGACAGTATATAACAGCTGCATCTTGTCTACCTACGGAGCAAAAACCTGGAGGCTTACAAAAAAAATTGCCCGCAGCTTCCCTCGGGGGAACACTGAGGAGGATGCGGAGCATATAATTGGTTAACGGGGTGTTAAAGTGCGACTTACTTGGGTCGATGGCTAAATTGGTTAACGTGGTTGTGAAATGGGGTGTTAAATTGCGACTTACTTGGGTCGATGGCTAAATTGGTTAACGTGGTTGTAAGAGGGGGTGTTAAATGAGTGAACACGTACACACGTATGCGAAAGGGCGGCGCTGGTCGAAGGGACGTCGATCATTGTGTTTGTGGATTCGTTGGAATTCATTTCACCGCGACCTTGGACGTCGAAGCGCCGTACAAACCAACCGACGAGCGGCAACTGAGCGAGCGAGCGCCGACCTTGAGTATATATACAGCTCGACGGCGCATGCACTGTCAGCTGTTGAATGTTCTCGAAGCGCGACGCCACATGCGCGTCCACTGGAGAATCAGGAGAATTGTAGATGTCGAACGCGGTGTGTAGAGGAGGAAGGGTGCACAGATGGTGGAGGAGTGAAGCACGCGCGGTGTGTAGAGGAGGAAGGGATGCACAGATGGTGGAAGAGTGGGCGACGGCGCGACGGCGCATGCGCGCGCGTCAGCTGTCGAATGTTCGAGAAGCGGTGCGGACGGCGCGGACGGCGCACTACAAGGCGCGAGTATAAGATGCTCCGCATCTAAAAGGGTTCAGCTTTATTGAGGACGAAGCAGCGAGCTATGGAAAGGAGAATGATAGGAGTAACCTTAAGAGACAAGAAGAAAGCAGAGTGAGTCAGGAAACAAACCCGGGTTGAGGATATCATAGTTGAAATCACGAAGAAGAAATGAACATGGGCCTGACACGTAGCACGTAAGCAGGACAACCGCTGGTCATTAAGGGTAACAGACTGTATTCCGAGAGAAGGCAAGCGGGTGAAGGGGAGAAAGTTGAACGAACAGATGAGAATAGGATCTTCGCAGGTATAACGTGGCAACGGAAAGCACAAGACCGGGTTGATTGGCGGATCATGGGAGAGACCTTTCTGTGCAGTGGGCCTAGTCAGGTTGATGATGCTGATTATTATGATCATGATTATGATAATTATCAGACAACTACTTTGTGGGGATTTGTTTTAATTTATTCGTGTATCAATGGCTCGCAAGCTAGGGGAAAAGCTTGACTGAATGCGCACGTCCTTTGTGTGCTCGTAGATATGACGTTCAGCAATCTGTCCAAAAACAAATGAAAACAACATTCAAATGAAACGAAGCTGCACAGATTTCCAGATGTGATAAAGTGAGGAAAAAAGGGGGAAAATAAAAATAAAAGAAGAAAAGAATGGCTCGTTCTTGTGGTGTGACCAGTGGAACCAGTATACCTACGAAGCTCCGAGTGTTTTCATTTTTAGTTTATTCAACTTACGTGATTCGCGAAGGCTTCACTTATGCTTGAACGAAATGATTACCTCTACCATGTACACGTGCTCCTTCATAAAGACGAAGTAGTGGTCATGTAATAACTAAAATGGACCTAATTACCAAGAAGTTACCAATTAGACACACTACGACGCACTCTTGTCTGCCTATATCGTGTCGTCCATCTTGTATTTTTGCTGATCAAGGAAGGGGGAAGAGGCATTGAGATGCAAGGAGCCTTAGCAACAGTTTTCATCTTAGCGTAATAAATCCACTCCGCCACTCTAATGACATGACGGGTTTTTTTTTTTAGTAGTAGACATAGTTTGTCAAATTACGAGGTACATTTTTTTTCAGTTCAAACCATTCCATTTTTCAAAGGCACTCCATTGTCATGGGCTGTTCAGCAGGCCCGCGGAGCGGTCGATAAGCTTGGTTTAAACGGTCCCGGCGTAGGATTCGCCCGCTACGCGCTGCCGCGCGCCTTCCAAGACCACAATAAAGTTTCGCACCCAACCAACCGATCAACTCCATCGTCATGAAACGTAGGCTGATGATTTCATAAATGAGCGTCTCATCGTGATTTTTGTTTCAGTTAACGTTGACATTGTTACGTTTTAAAAGTGAAGCAGTAGAGGAAGCGGGTGTTGGGAAGTGGCACTGCAGATGTCCAATCCACTGTCGGGCGCTTTAGCCAGCGTTCGGACCACGCATGTAAATGCACGCTTGCATAATCCGGAAGCAATCTCACGGTCACAATAAACGTACCGCTGCTAGAGCCAAACTTCATTATAACTAGTAATGCGGGCCTGTTTCGTTTAAGGGGTCACCTTCACTGAGGGACAGATAGGTACAAAAATGTCCGTAAGTGCCAGGGAATAACGGTAGGCAAGAAAGCAGACCGCCGCGGTTACTAAATCTCCATTATATTTCTTTATGAAGTTAATTTAAACGGAGACGGAGTGGAAGACGCAGGGTGTTTATCCTGGCTTTGCACAGCTTTTTGCCCTTCTTTCAAAATGATGGAAATATTCACAGCATGACCAACATTGCATAGGGAGGGCGGTACAATGAAGGCGCCGCCATATTGAGTCCTTCTTCACATAATCTTCATTTTCCCCACACTCCTAGCGTGACTGGAACGTATTGCTGGATTTCTTTTTATTCCAGGCCGTGTTTGTTGTAATGTACTATTGTGATGGTTTCGTTTTCACAATCCCTTACATTCCCTTACAGTATTATCATTTAATACTGTAAAAAGGAGTAACACGAGGTACTCGATTCACATGTCTCCTCTGCGATAAGGCCTTCCAGGTAAAGCAGGGATTCGGCCGATAATAAACAATGGTGACATGACTGCCGTGTGGCGGTGGGATCACAATCGCATGATGGTATAGCGTGACGACGGCACAACGGTGACACGGTGGCAGTCGCATAACGGTGACACGACAATATGTTTATTGACTTCTAATTTTTTTTTTTATGTTTTGTAGCGCAACACGGAGCGATGTTGAGCAGTTTCACGCGGTTTTTTGGTTAGCAGTTCTGCGCAAGCGCGAGCAACAGTGACGTCACACTGCGCACCGCTGGTCCACTCGAGGAGGCCTGGAAGCTCCTGGACAGACATCACTAGTTCGCTTGCGCTTGAGATCGCTTGCTATAGTCCATCCGTAAGTACATCCGTGGCTCGTTCTTTCGTTCGTTCGTTCCTTGGTTGATTGATTGATATGTGGGGTTTAACGTCCCAAAACCACTATATGATTATGAGAGACGCCGTAGTGGAGGGCTCCGGAAATTTAGACCACCTGGGGTTCCTTAACGTGCACCCAAATCTGAGCACACGGGCCTACAACATTTCCGCCTCCATCGGAAATGCAGCCGCCGCAGCCGGGATTCGAACCCGCGCCCTGCGGGTCAGCAGCCGAGTACCTTAGCCACTAGACCACCGCGGCGGGGCTTCGTTCCTTGGTTTGTTTGTTCGTCGGTTCCTTCGTTTATTCGTTCGTTTGTACGTTTATTCGTTCGTTCATTCGTTCGTTTATTAGTTCGTTCGTTCGTCCGTTCATCCATCTGTTGTTTGTCTATCCGTCCAACCGTAGCTCACGCTATATGTATATACTGGCTTAGCCGAGCTAAGCCACTGCTAACGTTTTTCCCACGCCTGCATTTTTGTGGTGCTTGGATTTTCTTTTCGTGGCGTCAGTGTTTTCACCGCACGTGCAAGAGTCTCACCGGCAGTCCACGCTGGCACTTTCTGCCAACCAGGGAAACCGTTATCTGCCCCACGGGCCGTAGAATTTGAAGCTGCGCACTGACGCGCAAGTGAATACATGCAGCAAGGGAAAACCGTGCTTTTCGATAGCGCATCGGAATGACGAATCGAATAGTATGCCGAAAGAGTGCAGCCTGAAAGAAACATAATGGCATGTGTCTCAGGTTTATATGCGTGTTTGCGCTATTGTAGTAGTGTGGTTACAAGCATCACCTTTCGACTAATGATTAGAAAATGTAGCATAATCGCATCCCCTGGAGGGTGACGGCGATGCCACCGCCAGCGTGAGACTAGCTTCGGTAGCATAACCTGGCAGCGATTTTATAAGCAAGCACATACAATCGCAACAGAATTCATTGCTGGGCTGGTCGGTTCGTAAAGTATTCTGCAGAGCGCCGGTTAAGATTGATTTGATTGATATGTGGGGTTTAACGTCCCAAAACCACTCTATGATTATGAGAGACGCCGTAGTGGAGGGCTCCGGAAATTTAGACCACCTGGGGTTCTTTAACGTGCACCCAAATCTGAGCACACAGCGCCGGTTAAGTATACGGGATATAGAAGAATACACACACACACACAGCACAACACAGACCTTGTCCTGTGTTGTATCCAGTCCATAATTTGCGCTCTGCAGTTTATCATGCATATTCACCTGCCGTATTTCAACTTGCGATTTGTACCGAAGATCGCGGGTCCACTCCCGGCCGTGGAGGTCACATTTCGACCAAGGCGAAATGGTATAAGCTGGAGCGCAGTGCGATATTAGTGCGCATTAAAGAATACCGGGTGGTCAATATTTCCGCAGCAGTCAACTAAGGCGTCTCTCATGATCATATCTTGGTTTCGGGACGTAAACCCTCACATATTATTGTTAACTTACGATTTGCACATTACAACTTACGAATGAACAAGAAAAAGGTAACATGATGCTCCATGGAGCGAACTTCATTTATTTATATAGCCTTCAGGGCAACTAAAACAGCTGTCACACTGTGCACTTCTAATTCCGATTGAATTCGACTGGGATCGAATTACTCAGCAACGATTCGATGCGTTTTGCAACTTGATCGAATGCGCCAATCTCGATAAATAAATACGATCTGGATCAAGCCTGATCGCAATCGAAGGTGGCCGTGCGACACCGGTATAAGACTATCACGTAGCGGTCGCTGTAAGTAGAAACAAAGGTCACAGGAGCACTTATCTAGAATTTTCTAGTTATCCGAGTTTCCATGACCACCAAGAAACCGTATGCACACACGTTCAATCAATAAGATTTCGCGTACAGGTTACCATCTCTAGTTTTGAGGTTCATGCCGTTAGTTCTAGCTCGCAGACACGGGAATAACTGTTTTTGTTTGTTTTTTTGTTTAGAAAGGAGACGATTGGCAGGGAGTCTATTGGTATGAACCGCAGAGCGGAGACAAAATTAGTTCGCTTCCAGAGTGGATGCTGTTATGAACGTTTGCATAAACGTTCACGTATAGTCGCAGCAAGAAAAAACAAAGAAAAAACAAAGAAAACCGCTGAAGACATGGAAAGGTGAGCATTAAGCATGCGCAGCCGGCAAATCCACGTGGTTAGGGACATTATACAAATGTACCCCCCTGGAAAATAGGGCCAATGCAGAGCCCAGTTATATATCCATGCTATTTCAGAAACAAGTGATGCATGTGCGGTGCGTGCTTTCGACCAGCCGCGTTTTTCTTTTGTTCTCTCTCTTTATAGTGCGCCATCACGCGGTCTTCCTTTCCATCGGCTCCAAAGGACAAGCCGAGGGTGCTCGCTCATTCCCCCGAATCGCGCACGCTGCTTCCGAGCTATTTCACCGGCACTCGTTTATTCGGAGCTTAGGTGCGAAGCGAAAACAATCGAAAGTTCGCAATCCAGTAGCCTTCATAGCGGGACATCGCTCATCCAAAGAAAGACACGACCTTTGCTCGAGCGACTACCGTGCCCCCCCCCCCCCTCGCTTTTCCTTTTGTATGCATGCAGTAGTTATATAGTATAGGGACACGGGCTTGGCTATGCTCACAAACTGCGCATACAGAAAATGGCTTCGACTATACGGTGGGAGTCACTGGTACTTCTGGCTGCACCAAACCGCCTTGAGCGACACCGCCGAAAAAAAAAAAATATTCGGTACAGCGGGACAGCAGTACAATGTGAGGGTAAAAGAAAAGCCGTGAAACCAAAACATTCCCATCAGTGAGTTGCTGCAGCATCCCGTACGCAGACTGCAGTGAAAGTTACATCGGCCAGACTGGCAACTTTCCACAAAGGCTAAAACAGCATATGTACCTATGACGTAAAAAAAAAGGTCTCATCGAATGCGCTGACCGAACGCGCGAAAATGTTTGGACGCGAAATAGACCGGAATGACGCGAAAATAACATAAAGTGAAAAAAAAAACTGATTGTCTCGAATCCACCCCGATCCAGACAACGGCGCACGCACTCATTCGAAATGAAGAAAGCTGTTCACACGCCTTCTATCATTCAACTCCCCCATCCCCCTCCCATGCGTGGGGCTGCAAACCGGAAACAAGGATAAATAAACAGATGACTTCATCAAACAAACAAAGCATACAAAAAAACAAACTGCACCATGTTAAATAGACTTCTATTCGTGCATTTCGGTATTACGCGTTCACGTGTTCCAGGATCTGGGGTCATACCCGCTTCGCCCTCGGGGCCGGACGTCGCTTACGGGCGGGATCTGAACATAACCAACGCCGCGACCAAAGATGTCGGAAATCAACTACACATAACACACACGACCCTTTCTCTCTACCCAGTTTCGGAGACGCTTCCATCCGGAAAACATTGCACACACGTACGCGTAGGACCACCGGCGTACGTCCCAACCGGTGGACACCGCACCCACCGCCACCTCGCGCCGCCGGAGAACGCCGAGCTCCTGGAAGCGGAGGTTCCACCCATGCTCAATATAGGCCATAATTGGATCGCCCAGACCCCAACTTCGGCCATCGCTTGCCCCCCTCTTCCCTCATCAGTTGGCGTTGTACAACAACAATACTCGCACGTCATCGACCAGCCTCCAGGATAATTGCAGTGCCGCCCCTAAAGTTATGCTCACTGAAAGCACGCGCCGTACGAAATACACAGTGCCCTATGGGCATGTTGTGGCTTGTATGTAGCGCCCAGCGAAATGTCGTGTCGTGCATTCACACTGCGGCGCCCCCTGGCGGGAATCTACCGCATATACGCAAGCCCATCAACTCCTGCTTACCCTCCTCATCATAAAAAAACTAGCTACGGCGACCACTCCTACGGCTGTGCTAGCTGTGCCTACATGTCTCGAAGTTTGCTGGACAAGAAGATGGACGCGGGGATGCGCCAACCCTTACTGCGTCGCAACGTGCTTCGACGCGTGAGCGATGACAACGACGACATATAGTATACCTGACCTCAAACATACATACAAACAACTGGCGTGCGATGCTGAAAGCTTCGTGAAAGACAGGACCCGACCGATTAGCGTCAATTTGCAATTAGGCGAGCCCCCATGACGTAGGGAAGCGCCACCCGCGGTGAAAATGAACTAAGCCGTGAGTGCCTAAGAGGCGAGGCAGGTGGCGCCGCCCTGTTGGTAAAAGCATGAATCAATTGGTTTCACTGAAGCCTGGTCTTTTTTTTTTTTTTTAACGTGTTAGCATTGCTCTTGCTATCGCCAGAGGGGCACCCACTGGCTCATCTAAGAAGGAACATTATAAACAAAAAAAAAATATCTGACTATCGTTATGGAAAACATCGCCTTGACACTCATTACAATGGCGAGCTCCACGCATTTATGATCATAGACGCTTTCGAGAAATATTATACCCGGTAGCATATAGCTCGCTACTGAGTTGCCTAACTGGGAGCATTGGACACGAGAAAGAAACAAACAAGAAAGGAAAAAAACACTAACAATAGCTATGAGAAACATCGCCACAACACTCATTAAAACAGTGAGCTATAACGCAACACCATCATGGGTCTATGATGCAGTATAGCACCGATAATTGGGCGAATTGGCATTGATTCATGCTTAAACTGGATAATGCGCACGCACGCACACGGAGACAAAAAAAAAAACACCACAACCTTCACGATGCTTTCGAAATATGTTATAGCGAGTAGCATGCCGCCCATAGCAGCTCGCAATGGAGTGCGACGGTAGCTGCGCCGGAGTGACGAGATTCAGAGTGAACGGTAGCAATGGCAATGAATTGCGATACGACTTTTTTTCCGAGAAAGGCCGTAGGCGCTGGAGCTTCGTACTTTCAAGACCAATATACCGTATTATTACGCTAACAATAGACGACTGTTCCTGAAGAACCGGAAAGCAAGACGAAATCGTACATAGGAAAAACTAAAGGGCACAAGTTGTGGCGTAGAGATACGCATGATTAAACATTCGAACATTTACGTTGCGACGCTTTCACCCCCCCCCCCCCCCAAAAAAAAAAGAGCATATGGTTTGCAAAGTATGCAGTGATATTGCTGTAGTTTCAGATATTCGGTGTATACGGTAACGCTTATTTGGCAAAACGTGTGTCACTGTGACGCAGGGGGCCCCGAAATATTTGAAGATGTGCTGACCTGAACGTCGCAGGAGCGAATCCCCGCCGCTGTGGCCGCATTTTGACTGAGGTAAAATGCTATAAAGGTCCATATAGTTTGATTTAAATGCACGTGTAAAGAAGCTCAGGTGGTCGAAAATTCCAGAGCTCCACACTACGGCACCTGTTGTAATCGTGCCATCGTTATGGGACCTATAACTCCCCACAATTGTATCCAAATGAAGAGCTTTACTACCTAAAACAGCCTCCGCAACTCGCGTGCTATACAGGCATAAATCTTGGACTCCTCTCCAGTTCTGCTAGGAGAAGGCACGCGGAAAGCAAGAAGCCTTCAGCCTCAAGGCCTTCGCAGAACACCGGCGCACGTTACGTTGCGTCCACTTAAAATTATCCCCGCATTACACAAGCGCCATCACCTGCGCCCACTGTGTCGGCAAAGTGTGTGGATTCAGCTCACTCACATGCGAGAGTCGTGGAGCGCTACGCAATCCTGCCTTCGGAGCATCGGAGCATACGAGAGTACTATTTGCATTCTTCGTACGAGTGATGGACAAGTTCCAGACGGTATTTAAATGTGCTTTCTCGCTGTGACGCGCCTTGAACATCATGTCGTCCACCGCCATCCCAATCGTGCCCGTCTGTATACTCGTTGTACAGAAGCCTATGAAGCAAGAAGCGAAGGTGTCGTAAGCCATCCCCACCTCCGCGGGGCTCAGAATGCGGATATATTCGGCCGATCGCCTAATCATTCGGTCTCCAAGCGTGTCTCGATATAAACTGCACGTCCAGGGGAAAAAAAACGAAAAATGAAGGCTATTTGAATAATTTGGCTACTGGCTCAACTCGCGCGCATTAGTGTGCACTTGGACCAGACTATACGCACTCCGCGGACCGCGCAAACATCCCACTCCGTTGTAATGGCTCCCACTTAATTCACGGAAACCGGAGAGGCGCACGGCATCTTGGACATCCGCTTTAGTGCAGAAGACGAGACCTGAAGCAAGGCACTCGGATTTCGTGTGTCACATTTAATCACTCCCTACATCTTTCTTTCTTTCTTTCTTTCTTTCTTTCTTTCTTTCTTTCTTTCTTTCTTTCTTTCTTTCTTTCTTTCTTTCTTTCTTTCTTTCTTTCTTTCTTTATTTTCTTTCTTTATTTTCTTTCTTTCTTTCTTTCTTTCTTCGCTGGCGCTAAATGACCACTCCCCCGAAACAAGCGTAACAAACCGCATCCAAGGATGAACACGTCAGGCGCTTTGCGTTCGGTAGTCGGCGTTGCGGAAAAGCAGTCCCGTACACGCATCAGTGCATTTGGAAAAAACAAAAATGCTTACGTTTCCGGTGATAGCGCGCGCGCTTTTAATGGGCCGCCAATTAAAGCTCACGCGTTCCTATAGCTTGGCGCACCATTTCGTCGTCTATGCACCTATTTCGGGAAAGGAGGGGGGAGGGGTGGGCTATCGCTATTGCTTTCGCTAATCAGTCGACGATTCAGGCCCGCATCTTCCACGTAGCCTGGCTTGCCCGCTGCCCAGTATACGCGCACACTATTGCGCGTATTGAACGTGGTGTAATCGTGGTGCTACCGTGGAATGTTTATTATAGGGAAGCGCTGAATCGTGCGTGCCACGGGCGTTCGAATTCGACTGATGCGAAAGACATCCGCGATCGGTTTTGACCCGTTCCGGTGCCTGATGCGATACGTAACATTGAAAGATAAAAGACTACGCTTGTGCCGTATAGGGATGAGGAATTATATATGAACGGCCTGTCTGCCCTATGAAGTTTCACCTCGTTATATTGAAATTGGTAAAATCGGCAGTATACGTTCACCTATCGAAACCTCCATAAATTGGAGTTTGATCTTTGCGGCAAAGCATAGTCATTAAAGGCTTTTTTTATTTATTTGTTTGTTTGTGTGTGTGTGTGGGGGGGGGGTGTTTATCAGAAGCACCGGAAAATGTTTGAAGGATATGGCACAGAAAAACTAGTTTAGTCATGCTAAAACAAAAAGAAACACATATTTTTGAACCTCAGATCGGGTGACCGCGGCAGATCTAGCTATTTATTACCTTGGTCATCTTCTGGGGCACCTCTGAAACCGAGTCATAATAGCTATGCTAAGGTTGCAAATACATAAGTTTCTGTGGATAGTTATGCTAATGTTCCGAATATATAAGGCTCTGTGGATAGTTATGCTAAGTTTGCAAACACACAAGGCTCTGTTGATATCAAGCTGCGAAGACGAAATACTTCACTGTAGGGATAACTTCGTTATAATTGATTTCATCATATTGAGTTGCAGCGGTATAACGAGACTCGAGCGAGTTAAGGCGCAGATCAATATTTAGCTTCCTGCCCTAGACAAAGCTGAGATGGCCGCGATGGACGAGTTTTTCGTCACCTAATTTACTTTTAGGGGCGAAGCTTCTTAGGGTAGAGCGACGTCGGCCGCCGTCCCACGATGATAATGACACTGAAGAAGAACACGCGTGTTCCAGACCACTCATTTTTTGACTGCCATTACGACACAGCTCGTGCAAGGTACGTGCTATACGTCATGACGCTAATGACGATGACGATGATCATGGACAACGACTGGCTTGTGCAGTATATTACGTCTCGATATGTCGTATGATGCCATTCTGCGACTGAAACAACCAACAACCACTAGGGAATTGTGCACAGACCTGGTATTTGCCCAATTTCAGGCTACATCAGATACCACAAAGCAGTAATATGGAGGGCGAACCGAATTCACAACTCACCACAACATACCATTTATGGCCAATGAACATCGCATATAACTGTACACCGCTTTGTCACTCATTCATATGCGCGTGTGGTCGATGTCACGGGTTATTTACGGTACATCCCACTTTCGCTGACTCACTATCATTGACTTGGTGGATATGCCATGAGTTTTTCGGTAAACCCGCTTATAAGTGCCAGGAATGCTTATCGAACATGATTCAAAGGCTCAAGTCATTTTAGATATATGTATATATAGATATATATAATAGATATATATAATAGATATATAATAGATATATAATAGATATATAGATATATATAATATAGATATATATATATATATATATATATATATATATATATATAGATATACATTTTATATATATATATATATATATATATATATATATATATATATATATATATATATATATATATATATATATATATATATATATAAGTGGCCTTATATACCCAGCTCTGCAGTACGCCCGACCGTGGGTAGTGTTTTCCACCACTTCCGGTCGTCGCGGATGAATCGAGAGCCACTTCCGGCTTCGAGGCCAGCCATATAGCATGCGTCGATTTGCACGGTCGAAGCCACAACCGCCTCGGCCCGGAACCATCAACCACAGCGGGCAGCCTGCGAGCGCAGGTGCATGCAGGCGTCCGCTGCGCCCCTGATTACGACCGTTACTCAAACGCACGAACGTACACTACGAACGCACCTCGTCGTCTTCGTTCAGGCGTCGCCGCAGCGAGGAAGAACGCACTCTCTCTCTCGCGCGCATGCTCACATGACGCAGGAAGAGGGTAGAGATTGGCGGCGAACTACCCTTCCCACGTCGACGGACCCTAAACATCGCTGCAATACAAAGCGAGCACGTGGAGGCAGAACGTACCGTACCTTCTGGTTTAGATTCCACAAGGAGAAGAGGGAACGCTTGAGCTTTGCTTTCAAGAGGACGCTTGATTGATTGATTGATTGATTGATTAATTGATTGATTGATATGTGGGGTTTACCGTCCCAAGACCACCATATGATTATGAGAGATGCCGTAGTGAAGGGCTCCGGAAATTTCCACCACCTGGGGTTCTTTAACGTGCACCCAAATCTGACCACACGGGCCTACAACAATTCCGCCTCCAAGTAAGGGGGGGCTACGGTCGAGGGACCGTAGCCGCCCCTTAATTCTGGGAATGTTAACTAATGACGCTGCGCTGTTGCATTACGGGAAGTGATCAATAGATGGCGTGGACGCGTGTTGCGTGTCCACGCCTTCTATAATCACTTCAAGGCTTGGTGGCGCTAGCCACCACCCTACCTAAAGGGTACAGCCATATAAATCCAACCATCCATTCATGCTGTTTAGTTTGATAAAGTTTTGATACGATGACAGACAGACAGACGGACGTAGGGATGGACGGCTGCATCTGCCGGTAGCCTCTGATAGGTGACAGATAGACAGATGGACGAACGGCTGAGTGAGAGCTTGCGAAGCTTCGCCCCACTCATCATCATTCACTCCATGAATAGCCTATGAATTTTTTTTTGTTGTTTCGTCCGTTTCAGATATGCCTTACAGTGCGTGTACAACTAAGATGAAGTGTCCAGCTTTTACGTCCCGAACCCATCATGTTATTGTAAGAGACGGAAACGAGATGTGATTTCGTAAGGCTCCGGATATCTCGACCTCCCTGGTCACCTCAACGTGTACCGAAACACGCGGGCCTCTAACATCTTTCCTCCATTGAAACGCAGCTACCACGACCTTCACGTCTTCATTCGGGCACCATGACCATTAGGGCTACCCAGCGGGTGCTTGGAGAACTGGCAAAGAATGCTTACATTCTAGTGGGGGGTCTCTCAGCCTGGCTCATATACCGGATGACACGGTACACGCGCACCCAAGTTCCCAGCACGTGCAGAATTGAGCGCGAACGCTCGCAGCCGTACATGTCTCGCGAACAACACGCATGGAGAGTGAGAGAGAGAGAGAGAGAGAGAGAGAGAGTTTTGTTGCGTAACTTACGGCCGCGCGCTGAGCTGCGGCCGAGTCCTTTCCTGGTCTCTCAAAACAACAGCGCTACACATCATGGGGGGCACGCGTGGAGGTATTTCATTAAGGAAGTGGGCCTTCCCTTCGAAAATCGACTTCCTGCTCTCATTTCTCTATTTCTCTCTCTCTTTCTCTCGCAAACACGTTGTTTTGATTCGTGCTGGTAAGCTCCCCTTTTGTTTCTGGTGCCGTCCGGAAAGTGTGCGAGTAGTTGAACTACCCGTGCGCCGACGCGCAGTTCATCAAAATCGAAGTGAGAAAGCAGGGGGCGCGGTGGTTCTCAGCGACGGCTTGGGAGCAGCGAGGGTCTCGTCTGTATGTTCCACCGGGCGCTCTTGCGAAGAGGGGCGAGAATCGCCGCCGCCACCACCGCCACTACACATTGATGGCGCCCCTATGCAAATGCGGGCTCTCTGCATGCGTGCGCATGGCGGCCACGCTGAGTTATTGAGATCATCGTCGGTCGTCGTTGTCGAAGGAGCGAGCGCGGAGTTGTCTCGGAAGTAAATTGCTGCGCCCCGCCGGCCCGGCCCGCCTGCACTTTGTCGAAGACGACCGACGGCTGGGGCGTCGCGGTGCGTCCAAGAAGATGCATTGGTGGGGGATGTGGCGCGCTTCTGGGACTCCTTGGCGGAACGAAGTTTTAGGAAGTGACAGGGGTGATGGAGCGGGAGAGAAAAGATAGGAAAATTCAGGGGTAGGCGGGAGAATGGCGTGAAATAGTAAAAAAAAAAATGGGGGCGAACACGCATGTGAAATAACTGTGCTGAAGTATAATATGATGCGAAAAATAGGGTCACAAAACAACGATGCGCGAATTTCGAATGATCCCGGCTGCGGCGGCTGCGTTTCCGATGCAGACGAAAACGTTGTAGGCCCGTGTGCTCAGATTTGGGTGCACGTTAAAGAACCCCAGGTGGGAGAAATTTCCGGAGACCTCCACTACGGCGTCTCTCGTAATCATTATAGTGGTTTTGGGGCGTTAAAACCCACAAATCAATCAATCAAAACAAAGTTCGAATGTATGCACATAGGGGAACTACTCACACGACTTGAAACGCGAAAAGATAGGGCCAAGTAAAGCCTGCATGCTTTCGTTTCCTTCGTCTAAACTTCGTGGCATGTCACCGTAATTTTGACTCGACTGCTTTTGTCAGAGGTGACATTGTCATTATGTACATATAGTGACCGGACTTGCAGTGACATGACGCCCTTATCACGGACAATCGTTCACAGCATTCATTACACGATGTCACGTTTCAATGCGTGAATACTCTACATTCATACACGCGAGGCAAGTGTTTCATTTTGTATCCTGCACCGATGAGTAGTACGTAACGGTAGCTGTACATCATGACTCTTTGTGACAGACCGTTATGGATGGGTATAGTCTAAGGATGTATACGATCGTACGTTTATCCCGCATAAGCGCTCCATTATACTTTTTATGTTGAGGCGATGGGATATAGTACCCCACCCTTCAATACCAATTTCTCACCGTCACACCTCGCATACGACGATGATGGTGCTGCGATGATGATGATTATATCAATGATGATAATGATGTTGGTGACGTGGACGGTGCAGTACTGGCGGAATGTATTTCCTGTAGTGTCGGCAACAGAGCTGTTCGTTTTTTTATTAGGAAAGGTAGAATACACAAAGTACATGAAGAATACAATATTTCTACCCTATAGAAATGTACTGAAGCCTTTTAGAACTCATTTCACCACAGCAGTTCGGTGAATTTCGCGTTGTCACAAGTCTCTGAATGTAGACTATACCTCTAAATGTAGCCTACACTCCTATCAAAAGGGATCGACATGCTTTAACTAAGCTAAAATGACCTTAATTAAACGTTTCGTTGCGTTAGTTCACCCTGACATCCCGAGCAGCACAGTTAGTCTTTTACAAGCGAATCTTCGCTTATCACTTTGAAGCACAGAGTGCGCGGCGCGCTTAGCAATGTGTTCGCGCTGTCACGCTGCGGCGGTGGCCTATTGCTTTCCCCAAATGAAGGAGGCTGTGCGATGGTCACTATCACCACTCGCCTCTGTCAGCTATACGACTCGATGTCGCAGAACGGAAAAAGGTCCCGATTTGTTAGGTGCGGAAAATCCCAATCAGAATTCGACAGCTCCGCAACCGAGACGCACACGATTGTCCGTTTAATTCGCTTCCAGGAAGCGACGCCGCTAACATCACACATCGGCACTATCGCGGTTCGGGCAGCGACGATCCTCGAAAACGAAAAAAAAAAATGTACATACAGCAACCGACTCCGCCTGTCTTGGAGTCCCCATCAACGACTGCGCGGGTCTTGTCGAGATGGTATCTCCGATCGTCGGCGCGCTCGGTTGTGTTTCGACTTCCGCAGCTTTCGTCGCTAGCATTTCCTCGTGACGAAACGAAGGGGGGTGGGGGGGGGGGGTATTATTTCTACCGTGCGCACCGCACAGGTCACCAGACCCGAGAGCGAAAGGAAGCTGATCGCCGTGCGTGGGTTTATCGTGACCGCGAATGCGCCCAGTACGAGTTAATTCCATCATCCAAGCCGCTGGCGCATAAGACGAGGCTTGCGAGAGAAAGAAATAGATGAAACGTTCAATTCGAAGAAGTGGAGCGTTCCTTTTCGCCAAGCATGTGTACCTAGGCGCTAGGTCGATGCGTATCCCTTTATGATTCGAAATGCAGAAACCGACGATACCTGGACCGTGCGAAAAAGACTTCGCGATTCAGAGGGAGCAGTATACGTATCAATATGTTTCTTTCTCTCTCTCCCCACCGCTTGTTTTCCCTTCGCTCGTCCATAGACAACTTCGTCGGCTTTTCTCCAATGAAGCATGGTGGAAACCTCGGTTGATAAGGATCACCTACGTCTATATTCAAGTTCGGCGTTTCCTGCCATGAACGCCGCTAAACATTCGCCCACAGGTATTTGTTTCTCGAGGGAACTGTCGACAGCGCCGAGTGGAATGATTCAGTTGTCGAGGAGACCATAGAACACCAACGGAAGAGCCTGCTTGCATATTCTCGGAGGACAGTAAAGATTTGTGGAAATCGGGGCGCAGGTCTAAAAGTATTGGTAAAACAATGATGGAACGGCCCCCCCCCCCTCCTTTATTGTTTAAACTGAAGCACAAAATGTACACAGTGGACAAGGGAACGACAAGGGCGATCGCTTGTTCCGTTGTCCGCACTGCATATTTTGCGCTTCAATTTGAACGTAATAAAATACCCATTAGCTCGCCGCCTACCTCGACCGATGAGAAATCGCTCGCTTTTCACTCGACGAATGATCTCGTAAACAGCGATTGAACGGCCATTGGCTGACTTGAGTATCGCGAGCTGCATAGCTGCCGCGGCCGCCGTGGGATGGCGCGACGTGCTCACGCACTCGGCTCGTGCTGATTGGGTCCCGGACTAAAGATCCCACTCGCCGATCTCCACATTGAAAACCGAATAAGTATTTTATTCTCCCTCTCTCGCAATGGCACCGAGCGCCGTACATTGGAAGACAAAAAGGAAAAAAATGCACTAAGTTATTACGACGCGCGTGTGAAAAAAACTTTTTCCCCCTGGCCATCTCCCTATGCTTACATTAGTAATTATAACCTGTTGTTAAATCCGTCAAACATCTCATCGGATAGTCTGACAGCTTGCTCCGTAAAATTTTCATTGATTAGCCATATTTTCTTTTAGACCAAAGTCAGTGTTTGTTTTTAGCTGAATAGGTATTTAAGTCAAAGATCCTGCCACCCGGTTCTTAGCCCATTCCATTTTGTGGGCGAGTGCCATCAGCAAGAAGATATCATGATCACCATCATAATCATCATCATTATCATCATTACCATCATCAGCAGCAGCAGTGGCAGCGGCAGCTTCCAGCGCACCCAGCTCTTACAGCGTGCCACAAAATTCTAAATATTGTAGCTGTGTTCGTACTTGAGAGATTTTAAGTATATTCATGTAGTCTATTCCTACAGCACTAAACGACTTTATTGAAGACGTCGAAATATTGCTTGGTAAGTGTCGCGGGGCCCCTTTAACGGACGAAGATGTCACACTGAGAGGGATGCGAAGAACAGCAGTAAGGAAGCTTTTAAAAGCTGCCGCTATCACCTCTTGCCAAAAACGAAATGTAGACTGCGAACAAATAAAATTACACAGCTATGACAACAAAGGGAAAGGGCAAAAAAACTAAAACTTCGCAAGCGGCCATATCAAACAGCTCCATCCCGATATGTAGTTATCACTGTTGTTTCGCTTTCCACTCACATTGCAAGGTAAAGTCGAGCAGTGTAGAGGAAAAAAAAAAAAACATTTTGCAGAAGGAAGACGCGCGCCCGGACTCCTAATAGGGTTTTTCTCATGTTTTCCCGCTGCCAAAGTAAACATATATAAACGGAAGGATGGAGCTTCCGGTGCTGGTCGCGTGTTCCGCAGTTTCTAACGTTCTTTTTTCGGTTCGGTTAAGGTATTCGTCGCCAAATACAGCACACAATGTCCCCGTCCTGTTGTATAACACTCTCACCCCCACCCCCACCCTCTAATGCTTCTTTTGACCTACATTCGGGTGCCAAACGTTGCGTAGCTTAAACGCTTCTGGTGTTTCCGTAAACGGAGTAACCTTTCGCGTGATCCTCTTGATAACGGACGGTGTTGGTGATAACTTTGTCTAAGCAAGATCAAAGATGTCTTATTTTTAGGCTATATAGTTCTGTTTTTGTGTTTTCCGAGTGATCCTTCCAAAAACATGATCTTGAAAGACATCTGCTTTACGACTACGGCACTGCTGAAAATTTATGCTATTGGCGATGTGGATACAGATTTTCTTTCCGAGCGAGCAGTCACCTTGAAATCGATAGTTGGATGGAAGGCCGTCTGCTCAGTATAGAAGCTCCATCACGGGGGCCGAAACGTCGCGCTTTTATTTGCTTTTCATTCGTGGTCAGCAAGTTGTTTTGTCTTCGAGTGGTCAGCTTATAAAAAAACGTGGGTCAGCGTATACGGTTCTCGGATTGCGGGTATACCCTCAAAAATTGAGAACTGTTGAACCTTTCATAACTGCCGAATTAAAGCTTCGTGCTTATTTTTGGGACTTAGAACCCCAAATATTATTAATAAAGCTTTCTGCTTGTCTAGTTCACTTACGCGCCGCAGTGGCGCCGCTATACATTTTACTTCTCTGGTCGGTGACGTAGTCCGGGGGTAGGAGAGGTTGAGGGGGGATATCTCTTATGCTCCATTTCGACAAAAGTTTCTGGCCGAGTTCTTGCCTCGTGTAGCCTTGTGAATCAAAAATTCTTAATAAAAAAAAAGTTCAGATAGTTTTTCACATTAGTGGGGACAAGCCTTACGGAACAGGGGATATGGGCGGCATTACTTATTTTTCTTTATTCTGGTCTTTCTCGTTGTTTTGACTGTCTTTTTTGCGTCTCTCTTTCTTTCTCTCTCGTTATTTCTGACAATTTTTTTCTGCCTTTTTCTTCACTCTTTTTCTTTCTTTTTTTCCTTTCTCGCTTTCTCTCTGATTCTCTCTTGCACTTTCGCCCTACCGTTTTCTTTCTCGCTTTTTTTCGTTTTCTTTCGCTCTATGTATATATCTTTCTTTCTTTTTTCTCTTTCTTTACTTTCTATCTCTCTACTTCTATCGTTCTCTTTCTATGCAGAAGAAGAGGGAAAGGACGAAGGATGAGCGCGCCGACTGAGTTTTTTTTCAACACCAAACATAGCTCGTGATGAGCAGCGCTAATGTTGGTGCTAGTGTGTTGTCCAGACTCCTCGAACTTACCCCCAGCTTAAATAGCTATACTGATGGAAGTTTGTGGACGAACTCAAACGGTGTGTCAGGCGCGCTGAAAGTTGAAACCGTACTGCGCGTTCGCTTCCGTTTCTGGACGCCACTCGTTATAACTCCGGGCCGCCGCGCTTGCTTGCTCCGTGGAGCCGCCGAAATCTGGGCCGAAAATCTTCTTTCTTACCTTGGAAGCACGTAAGGATGGCTTTTGTTGATGGGTAAACACCGTGAAAACTTGCGGACGCGCCAAAAATACACGTTCTAGGACTCGCTCTCTGGATTTCGTGCCGACCGGTCGTGCCCACGCGATCTCCGACGACAGCGCCGCTCTGGCCGAGTGGCTCGCCATACGCCATCTGCTGCCGCCGACAAGAGCTCTCGCTGAGTGGTGCCCCGTCCTCGGACTCCTGCGACCGTGTCCATCTTTGCCATCTCCTCTTTACTTCCGTCGTTTTCTGTCACTCGCTGTCCCTGCACCTCGCTCTCTCTCTTTACCTTTAAATCTGTCCTTTTAATCCCTGCTTACCCCCATCCCTCGTGAGCTTGGGGTGTGCCCCGTAACTGTCTGCATCAGAGTGCGACACCCCTCGTGAGCTTGGGGTGTCGCACTCTGATGCAGACAGTTACGGGGCTCACTTTTCTCTTCTTTTATCTTTAAGAATCACATAAGGCACGTTCTAAGGAAGACGACGGGAGGATGCGCTGACTAGAATGTTTATTCGACATAGGTGAAACATACGTACAACCGTGCGAGCAGGCGCTCGGAGATACGGCATGCGCCGACTTTCAACAGACTCTGCCCGGCCGAATGATGTGTTTACAAAAAACGGTTAACAATTTTGAGTACTCGGTACTCTACTATGGGAGAGGATGAAGCCGTCCCGTGGGCCTCACACTTGATGAGGCCGTGTTGACAAAAATTCCACCATGAATAAGTTCACGACGCCTATAACCGCTCGAACAACCCAAACAAAGTTATGAGCTCTGGCCGACATTACCGCAGAGAGAACGAGTAATGACTGTTGGCCATTTTTGACAATGCAAAATAGATAAAATATGTCTTAGACAAAGTGTGTATATTAGTGAGGCTCTGCACGCGTCGATGTTCAGCGCTTGAACCCCCTGAATAATACTGCTCCATCCCCGCGTTAACATGCACATTTTATTCTGTTTTGTAAGCCCTGCCAGATCTCTCGACGCCTGCGAGCACGATTCTATGTATATGCTCCACCTCTGTCGAATAAACGTTCTGTTGGAAGTCAGCGCATCGTCCGGTCGGTCGTCTTTCTTAGTCCGCGTCTTTTTCGTGCGTCCAGGAGTTTTCGAGATGTTTCTTTCTTACCATTTGGATTTTTGCGGGCTTTTTTTCTGCAGCAGCCTCGTGCACTCTCGCTTGCGCGCAACGGGAGGAGAATAGAACAACGAGATTCAGTGTCGTCGAGAAAAAAAAATGCGGAGGTATGCGTAGAATAAACGACAAATATAAAAAAAATAAGAGCTCAACACACGAAGAAGCTAGATATAGTGAATAAACATATACGAAATGGGGGCAAGTTATGGTGCTCCGAAAAGGGCCGCCGAAAACGAGCGATCGCAGCGAGATATACCGTTTCCCCGCTTTCGCTTTCCTTATGTACAGCGTCGCAAGAGCGCAGGAAAACGAGAAGCCTCGCATAAAAAGGCAGAAAAAGCCAGAAAATAAAGAAACCCTCACTTTTTGAAAGAATGGAATCTGAGAGAAAAGAAAACAAAACACGCGTTGCACGCCTGTTCTATAAAAGACCGCGTGCAATCTTGGTTTTAGCATATAGAACCCCGCATATTATTATTATTATTATTATTATTATTATTATTATTATTATTATTATTATTATTATTATTATTATTATTATTATTATTGTTGTTGTTATTGTTATTGTTATTATTATTATTATTCATCGGCGTGTAACGTCATAAGTACTAAAAAAGTTCCACGCGTACAGACAGGTTTTCTCTGTGAAACTATGTTTAAGCTCCCAAATCCCAGGGTGCATGGACGTCATAGTGTTCTCTTTTTATTTAAATAGAAAAAAAGATGGCATGTTACTGTTGTTGCCGAGGGTGATGCATGGCTAGTAAGGTCGCAAGGGCCAAGTTTGACCAAAGGGTGCCATTCAATGAGTTTTGAGATGGCCATGAACATTGATGACTGTGTACTTACGATAACAATGCTCAACGTAGACGGCGAAATAGACAGCTTCGAGAAGACGGCGTCGGAGACAGAAAGGATGCAGGCTATTTTGCTGTCCAAACAACATGGCGGCTTGTTGAAATGCTCGGATAGCTTAGACCTCACAGTTGTGTGAACACGGCCCGCATAACTCACCGATTAATATGAAGAGAGCACCAACACATCGCATAGTCATTCACCTTTACATTAAAACTTTGGAGAATGATCTTATTCACGGCGGTTATTCACTATACGCCATCAAGCTAGTACATCTTGATAAGGATAAGAGATATGCAACGCGAGATATCAGGGCGAAACAAAGCGCGAAAGACCGAGCGCCGACTTGTTAGCTGAAGCAGGACTGATAGTTGGGCTATAGTTGATGATACAATATGGGCAGTAACAGCGCACAAACTCACGGTACGAACGGGTTTGTTTGTCTCTCTTCTCTTCGTCCCGTGAGTTTGTGCACTGTTACTGCCCATATTGTTAGCTGACTTTGTTTCTGTTCTAATAGTAGTATCTTAGGTTTTACGCATCAACACCACGGTACGGTTATGAGGTGCGCAGTGGTGGAGAGTTTCGAAAAGGGGCTATATCTGCTTCTCTATATACGTGTACTGACTTCGCGCATAGAGCACACGCTCGTGCTTCTAGCATTTCGTCTCCGCCGAAATGCCACCGCTGTGGCCGGTATCGAACCCACGACCTTCTGGCAAGTGTCCGAGCACCGTAACGAGTGCAACACCGAGGCGGGCTATATGCGTTACGTACATCCTTCACAAAGCTTCCCTCGTCTGTGTTTCCCCACGCGCTATATATCAATCGCTGCGTACGCATTGATTGTTTTATCGTGTTACAACAGCTTGTAACATGTATATACTGGCGTTCTTTTTTTTCGGTTTGTTGTTTTTTTAAATGGGTTTTTGTTAACGTGTCTCTTTTCGCGGATAGCAGTATGTTGCACTATACATCTTGAAAACCATAATGATGAGGTTGATGGCGCGACGGTCAGTTTCGGCCAAAAGTGCGCGAATGACACAGTGAATACAACAGTGCTATTAACAGCAATATAACAGTGCTCTTGTGAGCACTGTTATGCTGAAGGAGAATTAGCAGCTGCAAGTCAGCTGCACACAGGCCAATAAACAAGAAAAAAAAAAGAAAGCGTGGTAAGGATGCCTACAACCGTTATGAGCAATAAAGTCATGTAAATGCCAAAGAATAGCTTTCTAATGACGATAAAAATTGACATCTTAAAACCATGTAATGATGATGTTAATGGTGCAACAATCAGTATCGGGCAAAAGTGCGTGAATGACGCTGCGAATACAAGAACACTGTTATGCTGATTGAGAATTAGGCAGCTGTAAGTCAGCTGTACACACGCCTCAAAAAAAAAAAAGTGCGATAAATATGCATATACAACTGTTATGAGCAATAAAGTCATGTAAATGCCAAAGAAGACGTTTTTAATGACGATAAAAATTGATAGAAGCAAGTCGTGACGCTGTCATTACGGCGATGAAATCACAGCAAACACGCATACCAAGTCATAATGGTGTATGTACTGGAGGCGTAAGGGGTGAGAGGTGCAACCGCTTCAAATCAGCTCTTTCAACCAAGGCAGTTAAATCGCAACACAACTAAACATCGAAGTGTGGCAGCTTGGGCTAGTTGGCATGTCATGACTATAGTTATAGCGCGAGAACAAAACGACGACACAGAGATAAGAAAGACAACTAAACAATTTCAAATCAACTTGTGTATGCATCAGGGTTTATGTCGTTCCATCCTTCTACGCGGTATTGCTTTTATCGCCATGACAACGCATCCTTCGCAGTAAATTGGCCGTCCGTAAGGGGACTATCTAAATATGCCATAACGTAATGCTTTCTACTATACAGCTGAAGCCTTACCCCAGTATTCCCAAACGCCCCTCCTCGGCTCGACTTTCACCCTTCACTTGACAGAGTTGAGCACTGCGCTACGGCTCGACTGAAAATGGCGATGCGCTACTCAAGACCTGCTGGGGGTTATCGCTTATACGCAGTGATTTGCCGTGCCTAGAGATGGCACTTCTATCGTTTTTTTTTTCAAGTGAAGGTGAAGCTTTTAGTGAAGGAGACGTTCTAGAATACGGGGGTTAGCCCACGCAAGTGCGTTGCATGTGCGTGCAAGAGCACTCGTACTCTGTGTGCCCGCAGCGCGTGAATGTAATCGTTGAGCCCGCCGGCAAGGGGGGTTCGATGCGAGCAGCTTACTACGCAGACGGCAAACCGGCGACGGTGATGCGAATATTAAGTTCGCGATTTATTACAAAGGTTTCGCTTCCAGGTCAACGGAACCATTCTTCTGGTCCGGTTGGCTGTAACCGGACCAGAAGACTGTTCTAATCAAGTTCAAAAAAGTAGTTTTTTTCTTTTTGTCCCCTATATCCTACATGGCTCCAAGCTTCGTACGTGAGGTTGATTTGCACGATATTGTCTTGTTTCACTCGAAGTAGGAAATATATGGAGTGGTTCTCCTCCCCCCCCCCCTCTTTTTTTTTTTAATATACGCAAGTGTGTTTCGTTAGCGGTGATCTTACCTCGATCTAACTATATCGCAATACCCTTTCCTCGAAAGACGTGCCAAGTTTTTGTTTTGTGTTTTGTGGGGCGTTTCTTATCTCTGTATTTCTATCTTCTGATTACGACACTAGCTCCATGGAATATGTCGCTTTACTTCTCGCAGGCGTGTTTGGCTGGTGCCTGCTTGGGAGTGTCGCGCTGTACACAGCGTGCTACACGGTTAACGAAAACGCGAAGTTTTCGTTAAACTTTCGTTAAAACTGGCATTGAATATAGTTAGAACAGAGCATAATTAAACACCGGTACACTACTATTTCATTCAGAAACGCCGCTTCCATTGATTATACCGGGATATTTTATCTCATAACGAGGTAAATTAGAGCTCAAGTTATATCCATTTTATTATTAGTCAGACGTTCAGCTTAGTCCCCAACCCCACCGCGGTGCCTAATGGATATGGAACTCGACTGCTAACCCGAAAGGTCGCGGGATCGAATCCCGGCTTTGGCGGCTGTTATTTTCGGCGGGGGCGAAAATATTTGAGGCCCATGCGCTCAGATTTAGGTGCCCGTTGAAGAACGCCAAGTGGTCGAAATTTTCGGAGCCTTCCACTATACCACGTCTTCCATTATCATATCATGGTTTTGAGACTTAACACCTTGAATTATTATTATTATTATTATTATTATTATTATTATTATTATTAGTAGTAGTAGTAGTAGTAGTAGTAGTAGTAGTAGTAGTAGTAGTAGTAGTTCAGTTTAGCTTCAAATCGAAATGTACGATTGCGGAAGTTTTTGTGTGCCTGGTGGGCTCACTTACACCGGGCAATTTCTTGCCGATATTGTGACTGTGGAACGGTCTATAACGATACTATACGCTTCTGTGTGTTACACCGATACCTATGCCTAACATTGAGGCGCCTTGAGGCAATTCGAAGGCACTCGTTAACTGTCCAATCTGATGCACACTGCCTTTGCTGAACTCGATAAAACTGACGGCCGTCCCTTCACGGAAAACGGGAATAGTGACTCCAGCCATTGCTCTCTCGCAATCATGCAATGGCTCTTGCATGTTTTTTGACAGGTTCAAGACTGACTAAAAAAAAAAGAAAATCGTCAGTTTTCAGTTCATCCCCGGACATATTTTGCTTCCTTTATCACACATTCCTTTCAATCACGTATGCTCACTGCATTGTTAACCTGGTTAGGATTCGCGCCTTTGTTCAACTTCTTTCTTTCATGACTATGGATAAAACTGAACGCTAATTCCAGTACAAAGTGCAAACCTAACAAGGTACGCATGACACTCCTGTCAGCATGCATTACCCATAAAAATAGGCATATATACGGCTGGAAATGTGCAGCTGTGCTACAGGATATTTTTTTATTATTTCGTAGTTTTTGTTTGTCTCTCACGTTCTTCAGTTTTCATCCTCAACGGGTGCGAATAGGTGTTATTTTTATCTCTTTCTTCATCATAACGTCCTACCACAGGGGAAGTACTTCAAAAGCATTTCGGAAGCGTGTCAGATTGTCCCTTATTCGACAGTCGCTTGGTCCCTTATCGCGTGCTCAGATGACCTGACAGCGAAAGACATTGCGCCTGCATTAATTGTTTCGACATCTGAACTTTGGTGCCGTCATCCTCAATTTCTATCAGTTACTTTCAGATTGTGTCACTTGCCAATTTCTTTCAATTACCTCTTAATTCTGAGTCACTTCACTTCATACTGCTTTAGGGGACGTCGGGCATGGAAATGCGGCGCGCTGCTCTTCCTTCTTTATTGGTTTGTAGGCTGTCCGCTTGTCGGCGTCTAATTTCGTCGCGGAGTGCCATGTAGTACCGTTCCATTATATAAGCGGGTACGCGCCACAAAAATCGAGTATGCCCCACTACTCGTCAGCGGTGCACTTAAAAGGGAAGGTCACAGTTAGCAGCTTAACGAATAGCCGACAACGTTGGCGGAGCTGGAACACCTTTGCCTACATCTAGTAGGGAACTGGAACAGGGCGTGTGGAGAGGAGGCTGAAGAAGAGGATGAAGTAGAGGATGAAGAAGAGGATGAAGTAGAGGATGAAGTAGAGGATGAAGAAGAGGATGAAGAATACGAAGACGATGACAAAGACGATGACAAAGACGATGAAGAAGACGATGAAGAAGACGATGAAGAAGACGATGAAGATGACGATTGTGAAGATGACGAACGTGAAGATGACGAAGACGTGCAAGAGGATGAAGAGGTTGAAGATGACGAAGATAAAGAGAATGAATGAGATCAAGATGAAGATGATGAAGAAGAAGAAGATGACGAAGATTATGAAGAGGATGAAAAGGTTGAAGGTAAAGAGGATGAAGAGGTTGAATGGGATCAAGATGAAGATGAAGAAGTTGAAGAGGATGAACGAGATCAAGATGACCAAGAGCCAGCTTACGGTAAGCTGCATTCCGATGCATTTTTCCGATGACGTTAATGAAGTGGCAACACGTGTCCTTCCCTACATACCAAGCTTCATGGCTTGGAACCACTTGGGTCTCAGAAAAATCTCTCTAAAAACACTGTATGCTTCCCCCATCCCTAACTTTCCCCCTTTGTTCGTTTTATTTATTATTCGTGTTGACAATCTTTAGCGTTTGACAAGACTTTCGTCTTAGTGAAGCACAATGGAACAGCGATTGATCCTAAGTCCGCGGAAAACAAAAACAGCTCTACAGAAAAACCGAGAAGCACCCGCAGAAATCAGAAAAGCGAATCCTGAAAGGAGGAAAGCGGGGAACGGCAGAAAGCAGTGATGACCGAGAAATGTCGTACGCGGAAAAAACCCGTGGGAGAACAAGAGCAGCGCACCTCGAAAGAAGGGGACGGCGTACAGATTATTTTTGTTCAAAAAGGAAAAAAAAAAATATTAATGAAGTGAGAGTGAAGCGAGCAGCCGTGCGAATCGTAACCGTACATTTACTGAAGACGCCGACTGCGGTATACTCCACTGGGGTTATTTTATTGCAATTTCCTCGCGGAGCGACGAAAAGCAGGGGATAATGGTACGAGCTAAACAAATACCGCGTTTGTTCGAGTCTAACCCTCTCTGATCATGCAGACATAGTTAGGCTCCAGCGGACACGGTATTTGGAAGATATATGGTGGTTTGACTGCGACGGTTTGACTCCAACGGATACGGTATTTGAAAAGAAGATTCTGCAGTTAGACTCCAATGGTTAGACTACAACGGATACGGTTAGACTCCAACAGATATTTGAAAGAGATACTGCGAAAGAGATCGTTATATCAAGAGAAAAGATAATTTGATGGAAAAAAAAATGCTACAAGAACGCAAGACAAGCGATTATTAAGGTGAAAACATTCGATGCCACATAAAACGCGAGAAGTGACCGGTGGCGTTATCACTGGATATGCAAAAGCATTGAATAATAAATAATTATGTAATATTAGAAATACAAGAGATGACTTCACGTGGTGACGTAGTAGCATTACATCGTCCCTTTGTGAAACGTGAGCCGAAATAGAAGCAACTGCAAAACCACTAGTGGTTCACACAGATACGAGTGAGTGAGTGAGTGAGTGAGTGAGTCGGTCGGTGCGCCTGACAATCGAAACAAAACGTGCAAGAAATTATAGAACGACATTCTGAATAACTATGTAAAAGATGCGATGGAACCATATGATGAGGTCAATATAGAATAAAATTATGAATGCTTTTAACACTCTTTTACTGCACTATCGTTCCTACGCTGGGTGTCAGTGCTCTAACTTGACAAGCGGTCTTTCATTCTACCACTTCAGCTGCTATTCACTGCAATAATTGTAATTGTTCGAGATACTTGCAGCAACCCCGCCGCGGTGGTCTAGTGGCTAAGGTACTCGGCTGCTGACCCGCACGTCGCGGGTTCGAATCCCGGCTGCGGCGGCTGCATTTCCGTTGGAGGCGGAAATGTTGTAGGCCCGTGTACTCAGATTTGGGTGCACGTTAAAGAACACCAGGTGGTCGAAATTTCCGGAGCCCTCCACTACGGCGTCTCTCATAATCATATGGTGGTTTTGGGACGTTAAACCCCACATATCAATCAATCAATCAAATCAATCGAGATACTTACAGCGCAAAAAGAAAAAAAAGCTAAGGGACAGAGACAAGTGCCATTTGCGTCTCCTCAGTTGTCCTTAGACTATTTTTAGGGATTTCAATATCATGGGCAATGGCGCACCAACTAGTCCAAACTCGTATGTTAGTGAATTGCTGTTTTTAATTTCGCCTGCCGCGAAGACGTTTCTCACTTTGATGCGTCTTTGCTGGAAAGCTGCGCGTTCTTAACGTATTCGGTTTACGAAAGGCTCCAACCCCATTCGTCTTCTCACAGAAACGAAACATATTTGGTCTCACAAAGTAACTCGTATCTTCTGAACAAACAACTCCTAGAGAGAGAGAGAGAGATAAAATGCAAGGAAAGGCAGGGAGGTTAACCACACGCACACCCAGTTTGCTACCCTGCACTGGGGAAGGGTAACTCCTAGAGTAAAAAGGAAACTTGCTAGATTGTTCATGCGGGTCGCTTACGTTCGAGGAAACGCGGTATAGGGAAATGCCGACTGGGAAGAGCAGCGCGCGTAGATGGCCGACAGAGATAACAATCGCACACTTTCGACAGCTTTTGACGTCGAAGCCTTTTACGATCAAAATAGGAGAAAAAAAAATACGTAAGGACATCGCGAGTAACGGCCCAGCTACGTAACAAGTTCGGAGACTCCGAGGAAAGCCGTATAGATAGATAGCTTCGATGTTGCCGAAGATACGTCCGTACACAGGCGAAGAGGCGTAGCGAGGGGCAGGACGCTATAGCGTCCTGCCGCTTCTCTTGCATTCGTCGCTTGGAACGGTCCAGTGGTTCCGTGAGTGTAGTCGCCAAATTGGTCCCTCTAAACACTATCTTTTGCGACGAGCCTGTCACAGCAATCAGGAAGACGCCTCGCGAAACTCGAAGACAGGCAGGCATAGGGTACGCGGTGGCTGCGAAGCGAACCTGGCAACGGCACTCGATATTCCTGAAGGCATCGAAGCAGCTCCGAGAAAGTTGGAAATGCTGCTGTTCGTTGGCGCATGCGGAGGAAAAGTCTGGCCAAATTGGATTACAATACATTTCGGTCCCAGAGCACTTATCGGACAGAAGAGATACTGCAAGCTCGCGCCTACAGCCAGCGTTGTGAATCGCGCAAGGGTGTAGAATTGTTGGATCGTTTACATTTGGTACCGCAAGCGACTTATCCTAAATGACGCGAGCTCAAGGAAGGGTTGTGAAAGGGGAGAAAAAAGAAAAAAAAAAAAAACTCCCGTGTTACCACTCACACCCAGAATCTTAAAAGAACTCCTTTTTGGTTGAGTTGGTGGAATGTCTCATTGTAGGATATGCGCGCAAAGTGCAGACGAACTCGGAACAATGGAAGTCTGTATACCTAACGTGAAAGTGCGCGGTGTTACGACTCGCACCGCCGCTGACACTGTTGCGTAGTGCGCCGAGGTCACGGGACGCCAAGGTTGTTCAGTACTCGCGTTTGTCAGCTCCCGGCTGCTTCTACGCAGAGCTGATAGACGAGCGGACAAGACGACGGCGAGTTAAGGCAAAGTTCGTGTACACCATAGAAATAGAGGCGTTACATATTCGGCACTGGGGCCCACAGCTTAGGGACTCGAAGAGCCGAGGTGCCTTCTCTCTGACGCATACGTCGGCTCGCTGGCAATGCGCCGCTCGGCTTTTTTCATAGACCCCGCGTGATTCCTTACGTCAGCAACGTCCAATCAGAACCGCCGCTGGCCGTGATGTCAGATTCCTCCAGCCAGGAACCGCCGCTGCGTTGCATTCATGGGCGAGTGATGTTGCCACGCGTTCCGTAAGACTCGCAGGACTAGACGGCGCCGATTGCATCATCGGGCTGTTATCGGGCCCGTTGGTTGAGGGTTCTCGCCGTGAGTTGCGTGAGACAAAGCGGCGCCGCTGGGTTTAGATGACGTCGTTGAGATGATGGCGTCAGGCGGGCTCGCTCGCTGGCCTTGACACAGATTGCCTTTGCAGAAGCAACGACGTTCAGTCTGAACTCTCAGGTGTAACAGCGCCTAGATGGGACAAAAAAAAAAAAAAGCGGACTGTTTCAGGTTCAGTATGTACCAAGTGACCTGCCAACGATGTCAGTCTACTTATTTTTTTACCGTATTTGCTTACATATCCCACAATAACTAAGTCACGCCCAAAAGCATGGTATTATCCTTGCGAATTTCACGGACGGGAAAGCTGATCATAGTTCACGAAAAATTTGTCCAGATTCTGTATTCGGACCCGGAACATATAGTGGGTGTACTTCGAGTTTCCCAGTTAGCTCGATCGGTGAAACGACTCCTTCGGAAAGCAGTTTGTCCCTGTTTCAGACCCCGGACTGCAAGAGTGCGCCGATGTTCGAGACGTGCATAGCGGTGAAGGGCGAACAGACGCGTGTTCTGGAATGCATCGTTTAATCGCGCGCTACCAGCAGTGATCAGCGCTGTTAACGTCAGCGCTTATCACCAAAATGAAAAGGGACGTTGTTTAGTTTTGATTGATTGATATGTGCGGTTTAACGTCCCAAAACCACCATATGATTACGAGAGACGCCGTAGTGGAGGGCTTCGGACATTTCGTCCACCTGGGGTTCTTTAACGTGCAACCAAATCTGAGCACACGGGCCAACAACATTTCCGCCTCCATCGGAAATGCAGCCGCCGCAGCCAGGATTCGAACCCGCGACCTGCGGGTCAGCAGCCGAGTACCTTATAGCCACTAGACCACCACGGCGGGGCGTTGTTTAGTTCTGTAACGCGTTGGTCAAATAATGCAATACGATTTCGTAGCACAGAGCTTTTTCATCGAGCAGGACTTTGACTTGTGTACTGTTTTTCTGGGTCCTCGTCCTTTTTGTGCCATGATTTTTCGCAGTTTCTTTGTGAATTTTCTTTCCCCAGTACATACAGAAAAAGAACAATTTCCAAAAAAGCGTATGCGGTCAGCGCTCATCGATTCTTACACTTAGTGTCTCTGCACCCTAAAATTTGTATACTGGAGGCGGAAATGTTGCAGGCCCGTGTGCTCAGATTTGGGTGCACGTTAAAGAACCACGGGTGGTCAAAATTTCCGGAGCCTTCCACTACGGCGTCTCTCATAATCATATGGTGGTTTTGGGACGTTAAACCCGCATATCAATCAATCTAAAATTTGTATCGATGGGTGGGGGGAGGGGTGAGGGACTAAAGCGCAAGATTGCAGTATCCGTTCCCGAAAGGCAGTCTCAGTATGTGTGCGAATGTACTTCAAAGCTATATTAGAATTCTCGGCAGCGAAATACACCTTCTGCCTGACTCTGGACTATTTCCATCAATCAATCAGTCAACCAATCAATCACAATCAATCACTTAATCGATCAACCTGCGATATACCTATGTAGGCGCACAACATAAAATGCATTATGGCACTTCTATTTCCCCGCGGGACTTTGTTACAGTGAGGTGTTCAGGAAATCTTGGGATCTTGATTCATAGTCGACAACACTTATTACGTCACGCACTGGAATTAGAACTGTAGTTCAAAATACGTTTGTGATGAGGAGCTGTTTCAATATCAATTCGGTAACAGGGCTGCGACAAAGCTGTCGCCGGCCAACAACGTTATCTAATCAGAAAGGCGAACGCGAGCTTTACCCGCTAAGCACTGTAAAAAAAAAAAAAACCGGCTTCCTAGGTATCTCTAATGAGCCCACGTGCCCTACAGAGTGCCAGACAGCTCCTTGTTATCTACATTCGCAGAGACATGCCCACTATGATAGTGCGCACAAAAACACAGTGTCACGCAAACATCTCGAATCACTCCTCACAAACGATCGCCTCGTTACTTACGTGAGTGCATTAAACGGTGCTCCACGACAAATCGCCGAAACGTGGTCTTTTTGCTGCAACCGTCACCCCTCTCCAACCTGCCCCCCCAACGCCGAAAACAAGGACTACGTACCACACGGAGCAGACACTCAAAGCAAACACACGCGGAGCGCGCACAGCGTGCGCCTACAAATTCCCAGACGTTCAAGTGAGGACACGCTAAAGTACTTGCGCACGCGCACCCACAGCGCGCAAGCTAATATCGGACAAACGCATCGACACACAAAAGCAGGAGGCGAACCGACACAAGCGCGATTACGGCGAGTCGCTCCAATGCGCAATTTGGGTAAGTATCGCGTAGCTATCGGTTTCGGTTCAGAGGAAAAGAAATGGCGGCGCTGCGGTTCTCGCCCGCGAGGCATTTCGTGGGGGCCGCGGGTTACAGAGCGTCATCGCGCGCGGTATCCACGTCTTTATCGCCCTCTCGTATCGGAAGCCATTCCTGGGTATACGCGCGATGCAGCTAGAGTAATGCTGCCCGCGAGCCGCGCCGCCATTGTCGTGACTGGCCTGCAAATTCGAAGAAAGTGGTCACGCCGTTTCACCTCTTCCCGAGGCCCGCGGATGTATCTAGACTACCGCGCTTTAGCGAATCGTCGTTCCGGGCCTTAGCACTTGTAACTCGCCGGCGCTCAAGTGGTCCGCCATTAATCTTGCCCTAAACGCCACGGCTGATTGCTCCCGTACGGACTCGCTTTGTGCGTTGTGTAGATAGATGTGTGTGTGTGTGTGTACCTCTAGCTATGCGGTGAATGCACGTTGGCGGCCCGCTGTATTGGATTTCGGGGCCCGCTGAACGATTGGAATTGTGAGCGCGTATAACTCAAAAGAGAGATACCCACCGCCGCCGTCCACTGTCCTTCCGTTTTGAGGCGCGCGAGCAGATCCCTTCTTGCCTGATCATGCGTGCACACCCCACGTCTTGCGGTTACCGAATGCACGCGCCTTCAAGCGGAAGCCACACCGAACGCCTCGGCTGACCAGTTGTGCAAGAGTTTGCGAGGTGGAGGTATACAGGCATAGGAAGGATGGAAGGAACAGGAGAAAAAGCAAAGGCAAGGGATGTTAAGCAGTCTGAAGAAGGGCCGGTATGCTATACCCCCGATAGAGATTCCCTAAAATTAACTAGAAGACATTCTGGTGCTGCGATCGTTCAGTGACCATGGGAATTCTGGGTAGTACATGAATTTGCCTACAGTCTTCGTGCTTACGTGCTTAAAACGCACTTGTGGCTTCGTGTATTGAAGTGTTTCGGTTTTGTTTCGTATATGATAACAGACCGTTATGATCTTCGCGACCCGGTTTGAACTGGTGGGCCTAAAAGGTTGAGATGGTGTAGCCTACACCATCTCAAATGTTCAGCAGAAGCATGCTTCTGCTGAACATTTGCTGATTGTCGTTTCGTGACAAAGCAGCTCCAAGCCATGCAAAGCCCAATGGGGCCCAAAAAAGAAGATCAGGCAAATCCATGGGCTATCCATCTGCCATGCTCGCTGAAACGCCTTGCGTTGCGGCTCTCACAGAAAATACTGCCAGAGTTCCCTGAGACGTATTTATAGAAAACTCTATGAAAACACTGGGTAAAGAAATGGGGGAGCTCTGAAAATGGAGAAAAAAGAGAGAGAGAGGGGGGGGGGGGCGTAGAGCACGTGCAGGGAGCTGTACGTAATGGATGAAGTGCTTCGATGCCAGCGTTCCTTCATGCGGGGAGGTAACAGGGCTGACAGGGCCTCCATATTGGGTTGTACCACGCGAGCACGTGCCTAATTGCATAACAACGCCACACCGCACGTTTTGCTCACGTGTCCGACAAAACATGACAGCGGCGCGGTCTCAGGGTGTAACGCATTAATACAGCAACGGAGGATGTCACCACCTTTTTAACGGAAGTAGTAGTAGTAATAGTAAACATTCATTAATAAAACAGAGAAGATGTTACGGAAACCAGCTTCTAGTAAGTCAGCTTCCCTAGACAGTACTAGGTGGAGACCTTAGACGGGGACCCCATTGGTCGGTGGCCGCTGTCCTGGCACGCTGGACCATGGCTTGTTGGACCGGAAGGTCCTGGCGACCGAGCAGGGCAGCCTCCCAGTCCTCTCTGGTTGGATTTGAGTTCGGGGGTAAAAAAGGACTGAGCTGGCATGCCCATACCACGTGGTATAAGTGTCAGTCACCTTCGCAAGGTACTGGCAGAGGCCGGAAAAGGAAGAGTCAAAGTGTTTAAGCACTACGATAGTTATAGAGCGAGAACAAAACGACGACACAGAGACAAGAAGGACACGAAAGACACGAGACACGTCGTCGTTTTGTTCTCGCGCTGTAACTATCGTCATGCCATACCAACTAGCCCAAGCTGCCACACGTTTAAGCACTGCCGGGCACAGTGGCGTATTGGTAAATAGACGGAGAAGAATTCTCTCGTCCGCCTTCCGTCCGTCCACTTCCTGAGTTCTTTGCAGGGCGCAGGACATCAAAACACACGTGAAAAGAAAATTAGCATGGTGTTTTATTGCAGCGTGAAGCTACGAGAAGATTTGTATGTCTTTGTTATTATAATATTTTTTTACGAACGCCGGACACCAGACGGTAAGCCCCCTCCCAATTTGAAAATAGAACCACGGGCCGATGTCTTTGCCAGCTGATGAGGAAGCTCTCATCCACGGGGAATCTTTCTTTCTTTTTGAATCTTTATACATTTCCTTGTAGCTTAATGCTTGTAGCTTAAGGCTTGTAGTTTAAGCCTTGCCACGCGAGCACTGCTCGCGAGACCCGATGAGAGGCGGTGTCATATGTAGGGGCTGTAAACGACTGCATCTATACGGTATTTTACTTTAGATGAGCTGGAGTGGAAGTTATTGCCCACGAGTGAAGCCGTGCCTACCGTAAGATGGAGGCTGTGGCAGCCATCTTACTAGGGGAATGATGAGCTATTGGCGTTCAGCGATTGAGAAGGAACGTTTTCCTCACACGCCCAACGAGTTTTTAAACGTGACAACTTTCTCGGGTCAGATAGTGCTCAAAGTGGGTTCTTGCGTTACTAGTTTTCTTTGAGGCCTCAAATTCAAGGAAAATTTTATTCGATGTTAAGTCATCGATACACGATATGCGGATTACTTCTTCGGAAATAACTATTTTTTTTTTCATTTATAGTTATCGTAGCCCCTAGACAAACAAAATAAAACCCCTTAATGTCTAAGTGGGCACCACCCGAGAATACCATGTTGCTGAGACCTTTGGAGGGGAAAAGCTGGCTTCACTACTGCTGGCAAAGCATTGCGGGAGCTTCCACTCCAGCCATTTTTTTTTAACCTCCTTTGGTGAGAAGCATGCTTATGGCTGAGTTCAATCCGGTGGGTGGCGTAACCACCCTTACTGCGCATGTGCAGCAGCTGGTCTAGGCACTGCTCACTTGCTCATATGAAATTCCTTTGATAACCTGCGCGGCCTAGAAGCCACTTCCGCAAAGGTAATCGCATCTCGATCCACAGGTAAGCCTCAATACTTCCCATTTTTAGTCATTGTGTCTTGTTCTTCGTGTCGCGTGTTTATCGTGTGCCTGCAATCGGTTATAAGTTCATGCTACGGCTTCAAAATCAACAGCTGTCAGCGATTTGGCTTGCCTGAAGTTCCGCGAACCACTTGCGCAACTCGGGCCTTATATATTGCAACGGTATCTCAGAAGTCAGAAGGCCTACAGCAGAGCTCCTTCGTGAATACATGCTTTATCACCGTCGACGTTGTCTGCCTGCAAACGCGGTTCTTCCGCTCTCTTCATCTGGATCGGCGCGCTAATTCGGCTCGACTCGCCATCTGCAGCGAGAGCTTCCCGTTCGCAGTTTATCTCGGTTCCCGGCCGGTTATCGGCGCCATCTTTGTGTGTCGCAGGCATGATCATCGAGGCGGTGGAGCCAAATGAGTTTTCTGAGGCCCATGCCGCAGAGATGACATGAAAGCCGCGATGTTTCCGCAATTAAAAGCGCCACCACCACTCGCACCAGCGGATATGTATGAACCAGCATTCCACTAATCTAAGCGTCTAGATAAGTTGACCACCTGGGAGGCACTTCGATTTAATCTCTTGAAGGACAGCCGGCGGCAGCTTGCCGGGAGGCATTTCAGAGGTATTTTTATATGATTGCAAGTGTCGGTAACTGTGGCGATCTCCGCTGCCTGAAATTTGATATTCCTTGCTCTGAGTCGAAGGTCACGGGTTCGACCCCGGCCGTGGTGTCGTATTCTTATGGAGGTGAAATGATGGAGGACCGTGTACTATGTATGCGATCCCACGCACGTTAAGTGGCGCCATACGAGTGATATTTCCGGAGCCCTCCCCTATGGCGTCTCTCATAATCATATCGTTGTTGTGGGACATAAAACCAGACATGGTTATTACATTTGACAGCCCTACCCTGCATAAGGGCAGTCTAAAGTCTAAAGAGAACAACGTGACTATATTACGACGAAGTTGCGTATGCCTATATATAGTGTCTGGAGTATTTTTACCGTCCGTCAACAGGAATAAAGTACACGCTACACAAATTGGGCAAACACCTTTGCTCACCCGCCGCTGGTCCCTTAATGATAGAGTGAACGATAGCCTCCTAGATTTCCCTTGCCTGCCGGATGAGCGTAAAACGCCCGTCATTTATGGCGGCGCTGCCTACGTAGAGGTAAGGGTCTTTGTACTTGGCCTTTGAGATTGGCAATTTCGGCGTTTGCTACTAATTTCAAAGGCTATGCCTTGTATTGAAGAAGTTGCCTGTTGAAAGACGGTGTCACTTACGTAGGGTTAATTAAAATTACGTTTACGCCTTTTAAAAAATTTTTGCGTTATTTTTGTTGCATTTAAGCTTGTAAAACGTAAAAAAAAAATTATTTGAGGACACCCCTACTTAGGTGGCGCCACCACCATAGTTCCGACGACGGCCGCTTTCCATGTGACCACTGATAATCCGGCAGGCAAGGGAAATCTAGGAGGCTACGGAGTGAACACATGAGGGGTGGTAACACTAATTGTAATCGTGCACAAATGCAACAGGCCAGACAGAACCGTGCATCCGTGTTAGAGACGCGTGCTGTTCAAATTAAAAAACAAACAAAACAAAATATATTTAAAGGAGCACGCACTAATTTTTAGAAAGGCACATTCTTGATTTCAGATTTGGTTGAGTGTTTTAGAAAAAGTTATTAACAACTTAGAGTGTGTGTAGAACAAATGTAGGACGATTTAGACGATTTAGAGTACTTGGTACTCGACTATGAGAGAGCATAAAGCCGTCCCACACTTAGGGTGATGACTTATGTTCAAAAGCATTAATGTAAGTGTGTTTAGAAAAAGTGGGTAACGATTTAGAGTACTAGGTACTCTACTATGGGAGTGTTTAAAGCCGTCCCGTGGGCCTCACCTTTGCTCACTGCCTCACCCTGGTTGGCTGCAGAAAGGTAAAAATGATGGATAGATGGCATTCATTAATAAATCCGCTTGTTTGACTCTCTGCGACCCGTAAGTTTGCGCTGCCAATATTTCATTGCAGTGGCAGGTTGTACGATCGGCTATCTATCGAAATTGTCACCTCTCTGTCCTGTGCCAATCAGCTTCGCTGGTGACTTACCTTCATACATTGAAATGACTCACAAACTTAAGGCGAACGCGTTAGATGCCTCATCGAACCCGAAAATTGACAGTGGGCTTCGATGCAGAGTTCTGGGGGGAAAAAAGTTGTGAGGTGATGACGTCATCCTGCGACATCAACATGGCGTCACAAAAAAGAAAAAAAAAACATGCATGTCATCAGTGACATCAGATAAGGTGACGTAATCGAACGACGTAACTACATGAAATCGGCATTTGGTCAAATGGGTACCGATCTTGAAGGCCTTGAAAGGCGACGCGTGGTGCGGGAAGATTGAAACGCCACCGATTTCGGAGGCATGCTAAGGCACGTGAGGTGCAGCAAGCTGTCGGTAAGAGTGAGATCATTTTAGTCGATTGAGCAAAGAAGAAAATGGCCGAAGGCTCTCCCTCACCTTCAAGTCGTCTCTTAGCGAATCCATGGACTATGTAACATGAAACGATAGGTACCTGTATGTAGAAAATTTCGTCTGCCTGTCTGTCTGTCTGTCTGTCTGTCTGTCTGTCTGTCTGTCTGTCTGTCTGTCTGTCTGTCTGTCTGTCTGTCTGTCTGTCTGTCTGTCTGTCTGTCTGTCTGCCTGCCTGTCTGTCTGTCTGTAAGTAACACGATTCACCGGCCTGGCCGAAGTTTAAGCACTCGTTGGACACCCAGCCATCTTCAACTGGTGGCTGCGTTCATATTTGTGAACATTGTCAATTGAAAAGAATATTTCTCATATCTGAGGTGCGAAATCAATATGTAAGTATTAGGTAGTGTGTTCCTTTACTGGAAAATATATATACGTAATTCTAAAAAAAATACCGTTGTGTTTTTTGCGCTGCGCTGAAAAATCCGACGCCATGGACGAAAAAGCGCTCTGCCGACAATGTGGGGCTGCCACCTGGCAGTGGCCGTGGGTTCTGCACAAGCTCGTGTTTCCTAACGGCACTGCCAGATGGCGTTACCTCACGCAGCGCCTCCTCTATTTCATTAATGCCAGCCATATGCGTCCCGAAGAGGAGGCGCCGTCCGAGGCAAAGCAGACATATATGGTCGCTTGGCCGCAGAAGACTATCGTCTTTCGACATTTGAAGCGAGGCATAGATATACGAAGCCACTTTTTTTTTTCCTTTCAAGAACGTTTCGCATCACATTTCAGAACTCCGTAAAAAGTGATTTCCCAACTGCCGATAGCTCCTGGACGAGATAGTTTCCTTCGACTAATGCCCCGCCGTGGTGGTCTAGTGGCTAAGGTACTCGGCTGCTGACCCACAGGTCGCGGGTTCAAATCCCGGCTGCGGCTGCTGCATTTCCGATGGAGGCGGAAATGTCGAGGCCCGTGTGCTCAGATTTGGGTGCACGTTAAAGAACCCCAGGTGGTCAAAATTTCCGGAGCCCTCCACTACGGCGTCTCTCATAATCATATGGTGGTTTTGGGACGTTAAACCCCACAAATCAATCGATCAATCCTTCGACTAATGAAACACTGATCGCACACCAAGCGTCACCGCTTCCCGATGGCCCACGCATACCAAGCTGGACTCGGAGGTGCTCCTTTGATCGTTCCGCAAGTGCTGACTGACACACGGCGCGGCTTTTCGTTTTCGGCAACACCTCCGCCTTCCGTGCGTTTCCGTAACGCCATACAGGTGGACGGCGTTGGATACAAAGAAGTCACACCCTCGCACCGTGCGCGTAGAGAAAAAGCTCTCCCGATAAGCCCCAAACGCGCGAGCACCCACGATCTCACCATTAATCGGATTTTTTGTTTTTCTTCACTGATTCAACCGAAAGTAGCTCGCCCACTCGAAACAGCAGCAAAATCATCCCGACTGCCATATATACGGCGGTACGCGTGCTCCGCGCACAACATCGAGGCCACAGGTTCTCGCGATCGGAGTGCACTCGTTCGGCGAAGCGGTTGCCTCCACCAAGCGTCTGTAATCGCGGAACGAAATCTCACGCGCTCTTCCGCGCTCCTCGGCTTTTTTTTTCCGCGTCTCGTGTTTCGATTTCCACCCCCGTCTTGTTTTTTGTCCCGTCGCCTCCGCTACCTCCCTCTATCCTTTTCTACGGCGTCTACCAGTTATCACCGCTGTTACGTCATTGCCACCATTTAAGATAGATGAACTTCTTACTCACAGCTTCCGTCAAGTAAATTGCTCAGGAAAGCGTGTTCGTACGTTACCACATCGCGGTACGGGTGCATACTGTACATACACGTAGTTTATGGTTTAACGTCCCAAAACCACGATATGATTACGAAAGACGTATTAGTGGAGGGCTCCGCAATTTCGACAGCCCGGGGTTCTTCAACGTGCTCCCGAATCACGCTGACACCGAGTACTTCCTCCTCCATCGAGACGGCTGCCGCCACGGCCGGGATTCGATATTGCGGCCTACGAATCGGCATCCTGCGAATCAGCTATTGGGCCCTTCATGATGCGCACTCGGCCGTGTTTTGCTAGCTCCACATATACCAAATTTGGTGTTATGTGACGTCAATAGATGACAAAATGTATGACTGGTGCATACATGATAATCCTGACACGCGTGTCATGTAAGAACATGACAACATGCCACGCTCATAGCGTGCTCGTTTCGCTTGCTCCACATATACTATAAATTTGGTATCACGTGACGTGAAAAGATGACGAAGGTGAACGATACATTCAAACATGAATAATCATGACATGGAAGTCATGTACGGCATCATTTACCTCCACCTCGTATTGTTGTGCTCAATCTAAAGTGACATATCAACATTTCTCATTCGTGCTTCGCATATAATCGATTCCCACTGTACGTGGGATCTGCCAATCTAGTCTTTTTTGTGTTGTTTTTACTTCCCAAGCATGAACCACAAACTAGCCTAACTTTCGTTTCGAGTTCACTGATTTATGTATCAACTATATCGGTAGACTCGAGCCCTTGTTTAGGAAATAGTAGCAGATGTTTATTATGCACCACTACGAGCGTTTTTTCATTTTGTAGTGGTTCATACTTCTCTCTCTCTCTTTTTCATCTCTAGTCATTTACTTAAAGGACACAATGAATATAGAGTTAAATTTTTTTGTACATTGTACTGTAAGGTTACAAATACAGAAATATTGGGTAAGAAGCCGAACTGAGAGCATCACCGCAGACCTCGTATGGTGGTTTTTCAGGATGACTCACAGAAGGCGTGCGCATAGGTTGTCGGCTCCATATACGTCGGCCGCGTGGGCGGCAGCCTGACCTACAATTTGTATCGCTATTTCTCTGCGATGTGTCCAGGACGGCTTTAAGCCCTCCCATAGTAGAGTACCCTGTACTCTAAATCGTTACCCTCTTTTTCTAATTCCCCCCCCCCCCATGACCTAAATCTGTGCGGGACAGCTGGGAACTCTCCCATGTAGACTACATCGTACTTTAAATCGTCGGATACTTACATTCCGATAGCAACATATGGACTCTGTCGGCTGATTTTTGCCGACGCCATCATGTCTCAGATAACCGTAAGTATGAAAGATGCAAAGAAAAATTCCCCTTAAAAGACACGAAGAGAATGATCATGAAGCGTATAGTGATCTAGTGCGGCCTGCGATACTGCGGCCGGCGAAGGGCATCACAACTTCTAGACCATAGAGTTTCCCAAAATTAACTAGGGGGCACTCTGGCACTGCGATCGTCCAGCGACCATGGGAATGATGGGTAGTACACACATTTGCCTATTATAGTCTTCGAACTTGTGGGCGGCGAATCGTACTTGCGGCTTTGTTTATTACTGTTTACGGTTTTGTTTTGAAAAAAAAAAAAACACGAACCCTTTTGAACTTAAGGACTTGATTCGAAATAGTAAGCTTAAAAGAATAAGGTTGTGAGGCGCAAACGGTGAACATTCGCCAATTTATGTTTTCGTGAAAAAAACAGCTCCAAGCCACGCGAACACACACGGAGCCAGAAGCAGGCCAGAAGTACGAAAATGTAACAGTTGCAACACCCGGCGCTTCAGCGATCATTCCCATGCTCGCTGAAGCGCCGTGTGTTGCAACTCCCATAGACACTAGCGCCAGAGGTCCCTCTAGTAATTATTGTGGGAAACTCTGTGTTCTAGACCAACGCGGCGGCACTCTTAATAGGATGTCATTGAACAGCTGCTTTAGGTATACCGAGAAACTAGACGAAAGGTCACGCGGTCTTTCATGCTTAGTTTGGCTAAGACTTGAAGGTTAAAGCCACCCTCTTCCTTAGCAGGGGAAGTTGTTCAAGCTAACCGTAATGTGAGTGCCCTGTCAGAAAGCCAGCATTATCGTAAACGTGCATGTGCAGCAAAAATTGCTTAAATCCCGCTCCTCAACACTGGCCCACTAAAAATAAAATACAAGGCAACGTGAAACCAAGAACAAATGGCTGGGAAGCGATTGCGTTGAGCCGAAGACACCGAGTGCGTACAACGACATATTAAAGGGAACTGGACAGGCAGTGGAGGCTACGAGAATACCTCGAAGCGATGCAAGGCCTGCGCCAAAGACTTGCCCATATATATATATATATATATATATATATATATATATATATATATATATATATATATATATATATATATATATATATATATATATATATATATATATATGAGAGGGTTGCACACTCAGTTTCGGTGCGAGTTTCCGTCTCTGGAGTTTGGATGTACGTGTCGTGTCTATGACTGTGTGTGGCTTTAACTTGAACCTCTCTGCTCTGACAAGCAACCCGGAAGCAACCAAATTAGTCTTTGGAAAAGTCCAGTTTCACTGTATCAAGCCTTGATCGGCTTCATGCAAGCTTCGCCTTTTTTTTTAAGTCGATTGTATTGATTGATCTACCGTGCCGTTCATAAATATTTTTTTTTTTACTTTTCCATCACTTTTTATCATTAGGTAGTATGTAAAAACGTTATACAAACGTGTCCGATTCTCGACCAACGGTCCAACGTGGGTAAAAGCATGCCACGTTAGTGTACTTTACCAATATCGTCATGCATGATCGCACATCAAAACACCCCCTCCATAACCGCGAAACACCACCAACAATAACGATCGCGACAAGGACATGCTTGTCATAACATATAAAAAAGTGCCGCCACATCCACGAAGTGAATGATGATGAGTGGGCGAAGCTCCGGAGGTAAACCTGGTAAACCATGAATCCTCCGTACATTTTGCCCACTCGATTTTATTGCAACGCTCCCCCTAGCGTACGTCGCCGCACTATATCGAACGATGACACGCGCCATATGTGGCATCATTCCTATTTTATAACACCTCGCATCTTTCATAATCAACTACACGTACCGCCGTCTAGTTTATAACATCTTGCATCTTTTGGATGGATGGATGGATGGACGGACGGACGGACGGACGGATGGATGGACGGATGGACGGATGGATATGGCTGTACCCTTTAGATCGGGCGGTGGCTAGCGTAATACTTAATGCCGTCAGCTACAAGTACCGCCATCTAGTGAACACTGCAAGAACTGAACGAGAGGTGGCTACATACAGGGGACGCACAGCCCACGCTTTAAGGAGCTTCGCTCCTAAAACTAAAACCCCATCTCTCCCAGTTCGTGCTTGTAGATCAATATACATATTCTTCAAAACAGCACCACTTCCTCATACAGGTCGTACCAGGGCACACGCCAACTTCACGCATCGCAGCATCAAGCACGCTATACACGCAGGCCCGCCTCAATGTGTCGGATATCAGGGGAAGTTTATACGCAACCCGAAATGGACGCGCTATTTAAAGTGCGTCGATAATGAGTGCTTGGGTTTATATGCCTCGCACATTACGTGTGATCTGCGGAGAGGGACGAAACACAAGATCGACACGTGAGACAACAGTTCGCAGGAGATCGAAAGCGCAGGTGTTATAGTTGTTCAGACGTTCCGGGCTCACAACCGGAGCGAGACGAACGGTGGTGCATATTGCGGGCGCCTTCTCTGCTATTGCTGGGCATCACGAGTTCATGATTAATTAGCGCAGCTCTGTATCGCCTTTTGTTCGGAAACGAAAAAAAAAAACATTGGCGCCACGATGCCTGTATCGGAATCGATCTCGATTACTCTAAGGATGCAGGAAGCTTTACCTAGCTTAACCTGACCCAGTATGAAAAGAAGCATTCTGAAGATTACGAGAGCCAAATTATGCCATTATATTTCACTAAAATAAAAAAATAAAAAGGTGATCAAAGTTATTCTCAAGGTAGATTGAAGTGATCGTTAAACAATAGCCTATAATGGGTGAATAAAGAAAATAGCGAATGGAACAAGCGCTGCTACTAATAACTATTACTAATTTATAAAACTAGTATAATCATGTCTGTTTTTTTTTCGTGTTGTTTATCGACACTAGCGTGTCATGACCTACACTCTAAGCCAAAAATGGCCAAAATGGGAGCAACGGCTGTTTTTACTCCTTCAGACCGACTGTTACTCTCCGAAAAGACCAAGCGGAACAAGATGGCCGACTTGTTCGAGAATGGGGGAGCAACTGTATTCATCTTAAGTTTGTAAGGGAGCAACGGAAGGAGGAACCGCTGTAAATGCTTTCGTCACGCAACGGTTGCTCCCCGGCAGGACACCGCACACAAATATGCATGCCGCCCACATTGATATTCATGGGTCAGGTTATTGTTTGTTCTGTGTGCCAAACTTCACCAAACCAAAACAGTGATTTATTTTAGCATCCGTAGATAATAAGATAGCAGCGCTGGCTGAACACAGAAGGCCTGAGAATACAGTACGGCAAATACCTAACACACGCAGCAGCAGGATGGAGAGTTGGCACGTCAAAGCGGACCGAACGCCGAAACACGTGCAAAACAACGATAAAAAAGCCTAGACACGCCGTTCGTCCGCGAAGTAAGGGCGTCAAAGTCGATCAAGCACCGAAACACGTGCATAAGGAGCCCCCCCCCCCCCCCCCCGCCCAGATATATCGGAGAAGAAAAAAAAAAAAAAGCGGACCCAGATGCGCTTCTCATCAGCCATACACTTAGTAGCACGCTTCACCGTGTACTTTGAGGGCAGAATGACAAATCTGCGCCATCTGCGCCCGCACGACAATTGTGGCGCTAGCGTAGTAAACGATGTAAGTTACAAAGTAATTTTTATTCAGTGTTTATGTTGACTAGCACTAAATAAAAATTACACTCAACTTTTTATATTTATTTATGAGTTTTAGTGTACCTCAGTTTTTATTATAATTGTATTAGGAGAACACACTGAAATTATTGCGCTGACGCCTGTGCTGCCACTGCTCGACGTTTTTTTTTTCGGCGCAACTAGGTTCGCATTCGCACTACTTACTCATTTTCATATGGTCTGTGGTTGGCGAGCACATGGACGTGCGGGCTTGTGAGCTATGTTTTCATCGTGTGTGTGTGTCGCAGATTTGCGTTTCTACTTATTCGTGATGAAGGTTAGTGTATATTTATCTTTATGGAGCGCGAAGTAGTTGTGGATTTTGCTGCTGGGTGGAACAAACACATCGTAAACACGTCTTCAGCTATCTGCAAGCCTGTTCGCTCGTCGGACAAAGGACTGAGCATGCATCAGCGTGCAGGTGAGTGGCATTTCCAGCAACATTTAATGCTCTTACAATACATTGTTGAGTGGTTGCGCTATTGAAAGAGAAATGATTTGCTCTTATTCACCGTATCCATTGGTAGCCGTATCGGACTAAATTACCTCTATTACCGCCTGCATACCCTCTTGCTTCCCCTGTCACCACTGCAGTGCCAGTGTACTTTTGCAGTTAAAAGTTCATTTCCGCAACACTACCTCGCTTGAAAAAACATTGGGGCGGGGTTGTAGCTGCATTCATACTGGCACTTTTCTACCATTGGCTTTATGTAATGTTAACGACTGAGTGTTGGGGCCTTGGGCCGCATTTTTTAGAGATGTAAAGTGTATGTAAATCAGTAAGTGAACAAATCATTGTCGCATCACTTCACTGGCATAGCCAGGCGGTTGCGCACAGAATTTTTTTAGGCCGGTCGTAGGGAGCCCAAATTGACGACCATATTCGCTTGCCCGGCCTATTCAGATAAGCGGACCCCCCCCCCCCCCCCTCCCCGCACGCCTAAAAAAAAAAAAAATCTGCCCACATCACTGCGTCACTTGCTTCACCTCTGCGCTGAACGTACTATTTTATAAGCGCACCATCAAGCGAGCAGTTTACATATTGACAGAACAATTGGAGGAGGAATGACCCAAATCTTTCAGATTTCTTTAGTGATGCAAAACCTTAGCAAAACTGAATATTGTAAAAGACAATCATAAATGCTGTATGTTCTCGTTAGTGCTGTCATTATTCTGCATCATGAAATCTTTATGCGCTGTGAAAACTCTGCATGCCGTTGAAGTCACATATCGACGTTAATACCAACCGACGAAAATTTCGACAACCTCAATGACGCCGTTTGGGATTTGCCGCATGCACATAGTTAGGCTGATTCCCACTTGGCTGTTTTTAACCTGACTTCACTGCCACCAAATGAAACAATATTTGATGCATGTCTTTTACTTTTTTTTCAGTGATATGACACAAATTTGGTTATACTGCAGATAAAGATGCTCCCAACGATGCTAAAGTACAGAAAGCAAGTGAATTTTGGTAAGTGCAGACTTTTTGTACTACGTATATGAAAGCATCGCTTTTTAAGGGCAAACTGTGCATGTGTTGGCCAGAGAATAGTTCATTATGCCACATGGTTACACTGGCACTGACAATTCGACATGGCTCCGCTGGCCCATGTGTGTGTTCACACTGTTACCGTTAAGATAAAATGTTTATGTTTTCATTGCAGGGATTGCTGTTTGTACTAAAAAGCCAACTGTCAAGATTTCTTTACGCTGGTACTCCTAAAAGTATGCTTTCCCTATTTACATGGATTTTGGCTTGCACAAAGCATAACACTTGGGCCTAGATTCACAAAGCTGTCCATGCACAGGCCTTCATAACAGTGTTTCTTGACTTGCCTTTACCCTGTTTTCTGCAGATGTTTCGTGGGTTTAAAAGTGCCACAGCATGTTGACCTCCCCCACTCTGAAATATTTGCGTTCAAAGTTCCGCAAGAGTGGGCTTAACTTTCTTGTGCATCTCTTTGCTAGTCCAAGATACTGAAGTGTTATGCTCTTACTAGAGGTGGCAGTGTTTCTAATGTTTGTATTTCCATCACATTAACCAAGTATGCGATCTTGGCTTGACTGGTAGCACATCCTCAACAAATGTCTTTGTGGCACATGTAGAAGGCAGTACAAAATAAATAGGCAGACATTCACACCGGGAGCTAACTTCTAATAATGCTTTTTTGTTTTTTTTTTGGAAACCATGGTGTGCTTATTCCAATTTGTCTAACAAGCAGTAACCTGTTTGGCTGTGAACCAACAAGACGTTGAACTAATAAAAGCTTCACATCTTGTTGCTCTCAAATATATATGTATTGGCAAGCTATCTGTGACACTGTCAAACAAAGAATCAGAATATCTGTGCATGCCTTAAGATATATTGCTTCGTTTACATATCTCGTGGCTGTGACTCGTCAACCGAGTGAACAAATGCACCCTAGTTTTCTAAATTTAAAGCATTTTTTGAAGGTAGCACGGTCTACATTTATTTGTCTATAGTTTTGTCCAGCCGTTTGCGTCAGGTACAAAGAAATATACTGAAGATTATCATGTAGCCTCTGCAAATGGTTGCTTTCAAGCAGGCTTTGCATGCTTGGCTTGTGCCTCCAAGTATTGCACAATTCAAGACGCAGCAGCGTATGATAGAACAGTAGAATCAAGAGCAACTATGTGCATGAGCTAAATAAGTATTTTAACATGAGCGGACAGTACGTGTTATTTGCCACACACATGACCTCATTTAGAATGCCCATTGGTGAATGGGCTCATAGAAATGTCACTCAGCTGTGTATAGGAAACAAGTTAACTGAACCTAAGGGTATCTTTAGCTACTACAAATATGCCTTGTTGAGGTGCTGCACATTTTCTTCCAGAATATTGCTGTCTGAGACATGTGAAGAGCATCTACCACATCAGCATTTATATGGCTTGCCAAGTAACGTTTGGCCGAACCTTCCTTTTTTCACATTTCGTTTTGCAGTAGACATCCTAGAATGTAAGCGCTGCTGCAGTGTGTGTGACTCATTTGTTATGAATTGATTCTGGCATGTTTAACCTCACACTTCTATTTTTTTTTCTTGCAGCAATGAGATGCTTCACATATGCCTGCGGTGACGTTCTGCTGCGCTAGCCTGATGGAAACACCAGCTGCGAAACTTGAGCTCTTCAGATTTGGAGAAGTTGCCCTTCTCTCACCAATGATGACACAGACTGCCCTATGCTAGAAATTCAAGATTGTTTTTCCACGGATGACGCAGAAAACCTTTGATGTATTATGGTGTTTGTTTAGTGCTGGCTGTGGTGTGGGGAAGTCTACTTTTACGTGTGATCAAACGTCGCCTCATAAAAAGAACAATAAAGCATTTATTTTCCTTTCAATATTGTCCACTTTTTGTGTTAGAAGCACCCAAGCAGTGCTCTTCCAAGGAGCTCTCGCCATGTGTTAAGCGTGTGACAAGCATACTCGAGATAAATACTCATTTCCCCAAGGAGTAACTGGAAGCATGTGCAGTTGTTTTTCAGAGAGTAACTGCAAACACGTGGGAGGAACGGTAAAGAGTAACTGTTGCTCTTAGAAGAGCAACTGGTGGGAGTAATGGTTGGTCGGCAGGGAGCAACTGGTGGGAGTAACTGTTGGTCTGCAGGGAGGAACTGGAGGGAGTAACTGTTCATCCCCCGAAGGAGGAACTGAAAGGAGAGCAACGGTTCCTCCCTCTGCAGTTACTCCTTTTAGGAGAGTAATGGGAGTGGCAATGCAATTGCTCCCTGAAAGGAGCAACCCCTATACCCCTGTTGCTCCGTTTTGGCTTAGAGTGTACAAAAATCACCCGCGAACTAGCCCGAGCAAATCAATCAATCGTGGCGCCCTGCCAACGCTCTCAATATGACAGCTCACCTATTATTTCTACCGACTTCCTTAGAACGATATAAGTAACCCGTTTTATTGAGCGCGAAACTTTTCAAGAAATAAAAAAGAGATACAACATAGGGCATTCCTAAGTTGTTTCTTATTCCGAAACGTTTTTTGCACACACATAAAAGACCTTTGAGAACAGTGCACCAACCAGCCCAAGCCGTTACTTTGTCGTGATTAACATTACGCTAAATATATATTTTCAGTCAATCTTGTATTAGGGTGTATTTGCCGTGAACTGTGTACTACTTATGTTATCTAGTTCTTGTTCACCTATTGATCGTGGCGCATGCCCACTATGGGGGGATTGGCCAAGAATCCAATGGTTTTAAAAATTATTGTTCAGATTTAGAATAATGGAGATATAATAGAAAGATTGCCGATAACATAGGAAAGTGGGGTGCTTGATCACATGCATACGTATATTTAAATAAGGCATCAAATTCATAATGTGAAAAAGCATGCTCGTGCCGGAAGGCAACGCTCTAAATGCACAGGCTCAACCTTACAAAAAACTGTACATTATGATGATGATGATATATGGTGTTTTTTGGCGCAAGGGCCATTTGTTGGCCAAAGAGCGCCATTTCATCTTACTAAAAATATGGACAATGATTGTGATAGGCGGCTGTATAAGGGCCATAAAATTCCTCGCGATAAGGCGGGTAAGAACATACAAGTAATAAAATGATGACCATGCCGTGAAAGATGTGTGTGGTGTGAATGATGACACAAAACTGTACATTATCGAAGTAAATATAGCACTATGTTGTTTAGGCTTCATTTAAGTTAAATTTAATATTTTTAGAACAAAGCCGAAACGTGCGCACCACCTAGATGCTGGCTATAACGTAGAATCATTTGGTCTCCGCGAGGCTCGAATAGTGGAAAGGCAGCATAAAAGCGAAATAAACGATAAACGACAATAGACAACCACATTTGTTTTCAAGTGAGGTTGTGAGAGTAAACCTCGTGTTTAAGACGTGTTCTCGTCATTCTTCAAGTGCACGTGAATGCGGGCCTGCTTTGCCAAACGAAATTTATTCTGTTTTAAACGTCTCGCAAAACACATCTAAGGACTTTTTAGTTTGTAGCAGCTGTTATAATCATAGAGTAATTTGTTTTCACATGTAGCACGAGCTGACTTGTTAGTGCCTTGTTCTGTGTATACTCTTACAACGAATATCGGATATAACGAACAAATTTTTGGTCGGTACTTCATTTCGCTATTACGAGGCTTCGACATTGTGGTATAGCGGCTTTTTTTTTTTTTTCACGTGAAACTTCAAGATTCAAGGTACATGTGTACACTCGCTCAGCCACTCCTCAGTGTGAAATTTTTGGTCTGTAGCCTTCACAGTCAGGGCTGTGACGGATTCAGATGAAAGCAGAGTAGCGGCGAAGGTTGTTCACCACTTCCTGCCCATACGTCACCACCTGCCACGCATGAGTTGTAAACGTGCGGTGTATTGGCAGCACATGGCATTCGCTCGCACTTCACGCTTCTCGGGACGTAACCTCGACGACGTGCAAAATATTCCGGGACCCCTCATCGAATAATGCAGTTGCTTTTTTTTTTTTCACAAGGAAAAACGTGGTGAGACCGATCTCACACTCCCACGATGCCTTGGTCATAGCGATTCGACGCCCTGCTGACTATTACGAGAGTGATAAAAAAACACACACGGACACGCAGGCGTGCGAATAGTAATAGGCGGTCAGAAAGTGGACGCATTTCCAGACTATAGCGGCGGGCGAAACCAAAGAAACTCTACAGGTTGGTTTAGGTTTGGTTACGCGGTAAACGCGAGAAACGGGCATTGTTGCGGGCAGGTGTGATGCGCGACGCTTGTATAGGTCGGCGTTCGACTGAAGTGGAAGCAAAAAAAAAATACAAATAGAAATGGTGGTATTGTTATGCGAGAAAAGGACACTGCCAAACAATAGCGCGCACCGCGCTGATTCGCCTTTATTCCGCGCACGTCTCACACGAAGTCATTTTCCATTTGCTATTTCACGCTATACGATGCTGTTTTCGCGGCGAGAATTACTGCAGTCACCAAGGGAAAGACCATGTTCTTTCTATTTTCTATATCAATTTCTTTTACCGAGTGGTAGAGATGGAAGAACTGTGAGCGAAGAGTTGAAGCGACAGCTCACGCGAGATCGTCTTGGATCACAGCTTCGCAGGCGAATAAACTAACGCGTCCGAAGGTGCCGGAACAACAATTTTCTCGGCTCACACCTGTACGAGGGTGGCATCTTGCGCCTAGCATAGCCTTTGCGGTTCTGTCGATGCGTGCAGGAAGACGTCGCTGTATGACACGCACCACGCTGCACTGAGCAGTCTGATGTGCAACGTGAATGGTATGCCGGTATAATAACCATCACTGACCAACATCAGGGACATCAGACAAGCTAGAATCAGCTAACAGTTATCCACCGTTAGCCAGCACTGACGCGCCTAATTAGGCAAAAACGCTCAGTAGTCCACTCATTGAGACCCACTCCGACTCGGTCGGACCCTAACTCGGTCGAACCCTCGGTCAGACCCTTCAAAAAAAAGAAAAGAAAGTGGGTGGGGACCTGGGAGGCAGTGCTGCTTACTAACTTTGAGGAAGCAAATAGTTGTTGCGGTTGCTACGATTGTTTAGAGGGAGAAATATAATGAAGAGCTGGAGATGTTGGCGTGGCTTTCCGCCAGACGTGCTACTCCATTACTACCAATGTAGTAACCGATCATCTGCATACTGGTACACATTGGCTTTACGGATTCCCAAGGGGAAGTCATTCATAAATAAGTTAAATAGCAATGGGAAGTCATTCATAAATAAGTTAAATAGCAATGGTGACAACAGCGATCCTTATGGCACCTCAGCACTAATACATTTTCTATTGCTAATTACCTCCCTATATCCCATAACGACCTGTGACCTGTCTTGTAAGTAATTATAGAGCACATCATAAAGAGGCCCCCTAAAGCCCAAACGGAATAGCTTTTCTAACAAAATGGTATGGTTCACTGTTTCAAACACTTTTCCCAAGTCTAAAAATAGAACACAACAGAACAAGTTCTTGTCCAAAGCCGAATATATTTCATCACTAAACGTTTCTAATAATGTTATAGTACTGCGATTAGCAATGAAACCAACTTGCCGGGGTGTTAGTAGCAAGAACTTCTGTAAGAAGGACGTCATACATTGAAGCTATAATAATAATAATAATAATAATAATAATAATAATAATAATAATAATAATAATAATAATAATAATAATAATAATAATAATAATAATAATAATAATAATAATAATAATAATAATAATAATAATAATAATAATAATAATAATAATAATAATAATATCTGGGATTTAAAGGCGTGAAACCAGGATATGATTATGAAAGACACCGTATCGAAGGGCTCCGGAAATTTCGGCCACCTGGGGTTCCTTACCGTGCACATAAATCTGAGCACACGGGCCTGAAACATTTTCGCGTCCATTGAAAATGCAGCCGGGATTCGATCCCGTGACCTGCGGGTTAGCGGTCGAACGCCTTAAGCAATAGACCGCCGCTGCGGGGCTTTCGACAAGCAGACTTTACCTCTTTTGAGGAACTGCAACTCAAAGTCAGACGAGTCAGCTTGTCGAAACATTGGCTTCAGGACGTACCCCTTGTTTACGAATTTTTTGTTGCAAGCAGAAACTTTGACGTGCGAGGAAACGAATACAGAGTGATGTAAATAGAGAGAGATAAAAAAGGAAGGAACGAAAAAGAAAGATAGAGAGGCAGAAAAATTTTTGCTGAAAAAGCGTCATATAGCGATCCGAGGGCGAGCGTGGTAATCACTCAGATATCCAGACAGTTTTTTTTTCTTTTGTGGTTTTTAATAAAGTAGTAGAATGCGCCTTAAAGACAGAAAAAAGTACAATGACATGGGGACAATAAGCGTCCAAGCGTTACTAAGAAACACTCAATGGCTAACACAGCGTGTAGTATAGAAGAGCGAGAGTTCTTCACATCGGGTTACACAAGAAAGGGGAATGAGGCCGAACACCTCACCAAGATGGAGTACCACTCCGGTCTAAAGTCTATGTCGTCATAAATGTCCTTGAGGTCAATAGCCGTTTGAATGAAGTGTGCCCCTTCAAGAAGTGGTGGCTTCTGCATTACAGTCTTGCACACGTGTCTTCCATAAGCTGCGCACATCCTTGAGGGAGAATATATCATAGGGCACTTCATCAAGCAATGCGGGTAGAGAATAATGCATGCTGTGAGAATTAATGACGAAACATTTTTTTTTTCAGTGCTCGCTGAAGGACATTCCACAACTCAGGATGGCGTATTTTTAGCTAATAAAGAAATGTTCAATCCTTTCGCGGCACATTACGTAGACGGCAGCTGACGAGAGGTACAAAATACCTTTTTTTTTAACCAGGTGTTTACCGATAAGGTTTCAGAGTGGAGTTTATAGAAGAATGTTTTTGAATTCGGTGGATTGTACATTTTGCGCACTCGTTTCAACACATCGTGGTCTGGAAGATCGGAGTACAATGAACGGATAGGTGAGCGTTGTACCGCTTAGCAATTCAGACACGCTATAGAATATCATATCTTTCATAGCATAGCAAGGGTGAGAAATCATAGGAGGTAGATGAACAGGGCAATGAGGAGCAGAGAACAATTGCAGAGTAAAAGAGAAGTAGACGAAATGAAGGAGATGGCGAGAAAGACTGAAAGCGAGATACAGTGAGAGAGAATATAGAGACAGAAAAATGCCTGGCCTGTGCGGAATGCGCAGCACATGTCACAGCGAAAGCTAGAAAAGTGGCCTTTCAGAGCCTTTTCTAAACACTCAATAGGTAACTGCTGCAAGCACACTTGCTGGGTATCCACTGCGGCAAGCAGCAGCAGCAGCAGCAGCAGCAGCAGCAGCAGCAACAACAACAACAACAACAACAACAACAACAACAACAACAACATAATGTATTATTATTATTATTATTATTATTATTATTATTATTATTACTATTATTATTATTATTACTATTATTATTATTATTATTATTATTATTATTATTATTATTATTATTATTATTATTATTATTATTATTATTATTATTATTATTATTATTATTATTATTATTATTTCTGGGTAGTAGGCCGGCATTCGCTATGCAATCCTTCGTCATTCTTCTGAGAAGCGTTGTATCCGCTAAACACTTGCAAGGAATTTTGTGCCAGTTCATGCAGTGACCGACGAGAATGAGGAATTATGCCTGAAGTGGGTATGCACCACAGTTAATAGGTGATCAAGAACAAACTTTTGTAATGCATTGGATCATTGGACGACCCACTCGTTACGCTATTCGCATTGTGCGAGGACTGGTGGGTCTTTCGCTGTTTTAAACGCTTTTCAAGTCGTACAACGCGATTGCTTTCCCGACATCAAACCTGCCTATAAGGCAAGTTTGCGATCAAGTCCCAACCACTGGCGTGGTTCAGTGCTAAGACGAATAGCACTGAACCAGCAACCCATTTGTGAAGTTTAACCGGAAATAATAATAAAAGAAACTGGCGAGGTTCAGTGTTAGAGTACTGAGCTGGCACGCAGCAGACCCGGGTTCGATCCCCACTGTGTCATTGTTGCTAGATTCTTTTTGCTAATTTAGTGCGATGTGGTTATGGACACCGGCGGCGGTGGCAGCAGAGAACTACGGCGCCTGGCGTGACCCGAGTTGTGATCTAATAACAGCTTTCGCTGTAAAATTAAGAAAAAACATGAAAAAATAAACATAGAAATAGATAAAAATATACACACTCAAAACAAAGCAATTTTAAAGAAGAGAGCAAGCATATCCGTAGTGTAGTGCAGCAAGGGATCGGAAAGATACAGGTGAGAGATTAAAAGCCTAGTCAAGCCAGGACCGGCGATGCGCCCGCTAGCTTTGGTGTGACCTGCGAGCATACCGCGACTTTCTGAAAGCCGCGCGGATCTTTTTTACTACGTTTTCTTTTTACAGTGTTGAAGGGGAGCCGGAATGAATAGGGCTGAATAAATATCTACCGAGTCTGGGTCCTAACGAGCCTGGCTTAGTAATTTTGGTTAGAACGAGTGCAAGTGAGCCTGCAAAAAGCAGAATTTCTGTGAGGTTGAAGTACGCGTGGGTATACAGTCAAGCAGAACATTTGTGGGCCTGCGTTACGCTGAATCCAAAGCTACATCTTTCGGGAGAATCTGCAGGAGTATACCACATGCAGTAACCAGAGTGGCTTGTACGCGAGGAAATGCGTAAAGTAGTTAAATATGGTCACATATTATGGGGCATCGACGTACTTCGCTACGAAGGTAAGTGGAAGAGGAGCGTGAAGAATTCGAAAACCCCATTTTACAACATTCTCCAGCTCATGTTGCTTCTTAAGGTCGAGCGTTAATCACGGAGGACCATCAGATAACGAAGCCGCATTTTGTTAGTCTGCTGATTTCTCGAGTAACTGCGTCTACTGTCTTCCCGTTTTTCACGGGTGGCATCCATCAAACAGTATTTTCGTATCTAATTAACTTGGTGAGACCACGTTCAAACGCGATATAACCTGTTCTTCTGTATCCCTCTTGATCGGCACCACGAAAGACATACAGGTGGAGCGCGATAGCAGGTAGTTATAGTTACCAGATCTTGCGCATCACAGATGGGTCATCGATAGCCTAACCTGTTGCTAACTACGAAACACGACGGGAAGCTTGAGACGCCCAAGCCCTGACAGCAGGTGATTTGAGGGATCGGGTGTCGCGTACAAGTGAGCATATATCCGGTCGTACGGACACCCTGAAGATAGACCGAAGTGTCTGCAGATCGAGCGAAGATTCTCGCACATCCCCGATTAACACGCTCCGCATTATAGCCCTCATCGCAGCCGACAAGCTTTCACGCCTGCCCCTGGCAGTAATTAAAAACGTGACCAACATTATTTCGGTTAGTCACTCATCACCGGACGCTAGGATTAAGGGGTCTGCCGACGTTGATTCTCAAATTCCGAATAAGAATAATTGTAAAAAAAAAAAAAACTTACAGCACGCTTCATCACGTCAGAGCCGAGCTTTGCCGTTTTCTGGTATATAGTGGCAAGTTTTTGAGCACGAATCTCGCCACTAATTCCCGGCGACGAAATAAGCGAGATAACTGGACGAGGCCGCAGGAATGCAGAAGAAATTGAGGGCGCGCGAACTCTAATTCAATTCACACCGCTCGTTGCGCAGCCCCGAGCTACCAACTCTTAATCAGGCGGGCATCGTTATGAAGATGAGCAATTTACGAGAACGCTGGTCACTCCTGCCCGTAGGGGAAAGACGTTATAAATGAAGGCACGAAAGGGGTCCGCAACAAAGTAAAACAAGAAAAAGAAAATTTAACAGAATCAGTCGCCTTACTTGACCTCAACCGGGAGGGGACAGGTTCACCATCAATCGGGGGGATACTGACCTCTTCGGTCGTGTGGTGGTGCGTACGCTTTAGTCGCGTGCTTTGTGACGTGGCGCCAATGTCGCAAACACAAAGTGCTCGCGGCTACGAAGAGCCAATTACACCGGGGCCTGTGCGCCGCGAGCATAATATTCTTGGATCACTTATTCATACGCGTCTCCGTATAAACAGTCCTCGCTACGAGACATTGGCAGTGTCGCCTCGTGGAATGCAATGTACTTAATCACCCGCTATACCTGGAGTATAGCATGTCAGGTGAAAAATCGGGCGAACTTCTCCAGCTCTCCATTAAAAATTATTCTCTCTCTCATAATCGTTTTCGGGTCCTCGAGGTCGCAGTAAGTGCATTCTTTTAGAAAAAGACGCAGTTCATTTTTTAAATAAAGCCATTAACTATAGGTCCTACGTCAAACTTTTTTGATGTAACGGTTAGCTGCAGGTGCGGGAACATCAAAGACGGCGCCACCGCAGATCTTTTACCCTTTGGGCATTTTCTGGTGGATTAAGCCTCTTATCTTAGCTGATATCTTCAACAGATAAAGGAAAATACAACGGCGCACATATACATACTTACTCCGAGGAGGAGTAGACATGCGCCGCACCTGAGGTCTGTATACCACTTTAGGCGTTGGAGGATGCGATCAGGGGAAGACTTGAGGAGGCTTGAGACGAGAATGGTTTGAGACATGGAGAACTCACGCGGTGAAGGATTGTACTTCATCAACAATACACTCGTAGAGCACCTGCGAGTTGGAGGACTTGAGTCAAAGCTGTTTCAGAAGTGAACGACGTTGGTGTGGTGTCGCGGTTACAGTTCCGGTTTCGGAACTGGTTCCCTGGCCCCCAGGGGGCGTTGTACATATGTATATAATAGCATGCTTGTTTACATAAAAGGGGTTCCTGCTTGGCTACCAACTGCTTCGTACTTCTTGTCGGCCGGCGCTTTAGCGCCGTGCCCTGTGTTCTCCGTGCGGGCGCGTCTGCCGCACGATGCTAGTTAGGTCGTGTTGAAGTTGGTAAGCGGAGGGTTCGCGACTTGAAAGACTTGGCATGTGCAAGGCTTTCGCAGGGAAGGACTTCTACCCGTGCGTCTCTGTAAAGCCTTGTCGGCGCACTGAAGCCCCATTTGTGTTGACGGTTCAGTCCAGGGACATATATATCCGCAGCATGAAATGCGTGAAAGTGCTCGTCGGTGATTGCCGACATGGGACCATAGGTCGGCAAAACTGGTGGACTTCACTCAGACTGACCCATGAAATAAATTCCGAGCTTTAGACACCCTTGGACTCGGACTCACGACAATTCACTTCAACCGGACTCTCTCGGACACAAGCCCACCAAAACATTACTCACCCGGACTCCTTCAGACTCGGACTCACGGCTCGATCTGAGTCTGAGTGAGTACGAGCGAGTCGACTCTTGAGTCCATTAGCCTAGAATTAAGCTTCTTCGACCATGGAGTCGGTGCTCTTTATCACCAATATCTCATGCAATCAGTGCTATTCTTTGGCGCCGTTTGACATGGTATCTTCGAAAACTAGTTTTCAGAGCTTTACAATCAGTAAGGTCATTTTTTCTTGGAATAGGTGACACCATAAGATATATTTATAAAGAAGTTCCCCTTGAAAAGTTGGAGGGCGGGAGGTCCAAGCGTCCCCTACGCAATTCGTGCCCCCGACCAAAAAAAAAAAAAATATTGAAACATCTACGAACGAGACTGCTTTGGAATACTAGTGATGGACGTGAGTGTAAACGGGAATCCAGGCAAGGCTGTAATGCTGAAGGTGACCAGATAGGGCCGTATATAAAGTGCAACTCACTTAGACAAACTCAATACATATGTATTGCGGTTTGGACTCACTAGAACTCATACTCAGGGCAATTTTATTCAAGCGAACTCACTATGATTCAGATTCGCGGAAATATTTCTCACCCGCACTCACTAAGACTCTGACAGATAGCTCGATCTGAGTCTGAGGGAGTTCGAGTGAGTCAACTCACCGACCTATGTTCACATCGGAAGTTTTCTACTGATGATCCCAGTGACGAAGAGCTACGTGTCGTCGTTGTTAGGTGACAGAAAAACACACGGCGTATACTACTCACCCAAATGACAATTCCATCAGTTAAGAGAGCACGGCAAGTCGTGCATACCCAGGGGCAGGCCCTTGCAAGCGGCCCTCGTCGGCATCATGGGTAACAGTGTACTTGATGTGAGACAGTGCAACTCGAATGATACTCTGTGCAGTTTGCAGTTTGGAACCTTCTAGGCATGCACAGTGAACATTGTTGCGCATGTGATCCCGTTAGTTGTCCTCTCTTTGTATCTATATGTTCTTTTACTCTAATTTCCCCTTCCCTCCGTGTAGGGTAGCTAACCGGGCGCAACACGATCAAGATCTCCACGTGTACTTTGCCTTTCTCTCTCTCTCTCTCTCTAGCTGTGAAGTTTCTACTTTTCAACTTCCACCCATATTCTTCACTGATGGAGCCCCTGCAGTTGCTGAAATAATATTGACTTTTCGAAGCCACAACGTCAGCCACGACTGCAGGAAAACCACGAAGCGCGCGCATTACTCTTAGATGGCTATTTCTGTGCACCTCAACGAGCACATGCACGTTCGAAGTGCACAACGGAAGAACCGTTCTGACTTTTTTTATTATTATTCTGCCTTGTTTTTCGTATTTCCCGCGCATGCGTGCTTCCCCTCTTAACGAGGTCGTACGCGGACGGGCGGGATAGCGAGCTAACAGGGCTCGAAAGTGATTCGGACAGCGTATATGAAATACGGCGAACAGTGCAAACCGTAAAGGCTACGCCCATCCGTGCGCGGCGCCCTACTGGCGCCCCGCGTACGTGAGCCAATAACGCGTTCTTGCCCGGGGAGTAATTAATACTGCCGCGTTTTCGAAGCTAAGCCAACGAGTTCGACCAATTGCGAGCCTGTACCACGAGCGTCCGAGAAACAGCTGCTGAGAAGGCAGAAGTACTTTATCATATAGGCGAGTTGCTATGGCTTACAGGAGCTGGACGACCCGGTTCGCTCAAACTCCGGTTGACCGATCACCTGTATGAGAGTTCGGCGCACAAACTTCTTGTGTACCCCAGGAAGAGGAGAAATATGAAGCAGTTGGTTATAAGTTGTCTTGAGTAGTTGCGCTGTAGCACACTTGGATAGGACTTGACATACTACTACTACACGAAGAACAAACTGTATATTCTGGCAAATAATTGTGAGATTGCACTTCGTGTTGTGTTGTATCCTGTTTGTCCAACTACGTGACAGCGCAATTGACCAAGATCCTGCACCTCAGAAGAGCTTCTGTTGGGGCTACCTGGGACTTCATGGACAAAAACAGCCAACGCCGCGAAGTTCCCAACGACAGCAGACGAGAACGACACAGGCGATGCGCTTCGTCTGTGTCGTTCTTCTCTGCCGTCGTTGTGAGCTTCGCAACGTTCACCATTTCGTCTTGTATACTTCGCGTACAAGTATCGCACGCCACAGTCGCAGGGCAGCGCTTTTAGAAATGCCAAGTGTGATCTTGGAAGAGGGGAAGCGAGAAACAGCCGTTAGTGGCATGGAGCCACAGGGAAACCCAAAGAAATTTCTCAGAGAGCAAAGCTTCTCAGTTCCTTCGGTCTGAGGATTCAACCCGGGACCAAAGCTTTCCCTGAATGGTCACTCTATCGATTAAGCTAACTGGAATGCGCGTGATTGGCAGTGTGGGGGCTGCAGAGTACTGCAGAAAAGTTCTGCCAGATGACTCAAGTTGATGGAAGGGCCATAAAGGAGACAATTATCATTTCCACAATCCATGCGCCACCTTATGGGATTTCGCGGAACGTATTTGCAAAGTGGTAACTGGATTGTGTTTTCCTATCCTTTAGGAGGGGCCTCATTAAGCCGTAAAGTATCTACGTTCGGGTGTCTTCAAGTGCATAGTAATCGAATATGAAGGTGACGAGGTTTCGTATTCGGGAACCCAACTTCCACGGTGGCGCCTTATTCAGCGCGCCGCCATTTACGAGATAAGGATGACCTTTATATGAATAGACGACATCAAAATTATCTCATGCGTGTTGCTTCAGAACGGCAAAGCTGTGCAGTGAGCCAATCGAGAATTGAAGCAACCATGGCACTGCTTGAAATTTCTAAGGACAAAAAACTTGCACTAGTGGCTGTAGACTAATAATGATTGATTGATTAATTAACTGATTTATATGTGGGGTTTAACGTCTCAAAACCACCATATGAATATGATAGACGCCACAGCGAGGAGCTCCGGAAATTTCGACCACCTCGGGTTCTTTAACGTGCACGAAAACCTGAGCACACGGGCCGACAGCATTTTCACTTCCATCGAAAATGCAGCCGCTGCAGCCAGGATTCGATCCCGCGACCTGCGGGCCAGCAGCCGAGTATCTTAGCCACTGGACCACAACGGCGTGGCCGTAAGCTATTAATGATGCCTTATACTGCACAAGATTGCCGTCCTGCACGGCGACGTTATTTGTATACATGGTGTACATCTTCTTTCAATCACCCCCATTCCTTCCCCCTTTTCAGGGTCCCACAACGCTTATGCCAAATTGGTTAACATCCCTGCCTTTCCTGTCTTTCGTTATAGTTCCTTCCCTTTAGTAAAGTTGATGGTTTGGTGAGCTGATGATAGTTTGTGTTGACGTGCGAAGCAGTGTCATGGAAACAAGGCACAACAGAAGACGTCGCGTTGATTTTCGTGTGTTTGTGTGTGTGTGTGTGTGTGTGTGTGTGTGTGTGTGTGTGTGTGTGTGTGTGTGTGTGTGTGTGTGTGTGTGTGTGTGTGTGCGTGTGTGTGTGTGTGTGTTTGTGTGTGTGTGTGTGTGTCTTTTCTTGTCTTGTCTTGTCTGGTCTTGTCTTGTCTGGTCTGGTCTTGTCTCCGGCGGTCGAGATGCCCCTTAAGGCTGTCGAGGTGCCACTTAAGGTTACACGTATCGTTGTCTTTTCCATCGCTCACTGCGTCATTCCAGATTTCAGTTGTCACTTCCTATGTATACATACGAAGAGAAATAACCGATTAGGAGCTAAAACATAAAATAAAGTATAAAAATGTATTTAGTGTGATTAGTAATCCATGAGCTACACAGTAAGCTTGCACGCTTATGTGATGATGTTTTCCTGTTTATATAAGAAATCGCTATTTACTGTAAAATATGTGTATTCCTTTTTCATTTTGTATGTACTCGTAATCTTTATTTTGTACACATCTTTCCATTTTTATTTCTTCAATTTTTGCGTATTAAAGTTCAACCTACTCCTGCATGTGCCCGAGAGAGGACTGCAGTATTGTAAAAAAGAGAGAGAGAGAATTAAGTACATATCTCACTGCGATAGTGCAGCAGTCCGCGATGATCGCGACGTCGTACGGACGCAACGCGCGGCCGCCTGATGAACACTTCAACGTCTCCTTCGACTCGGTCACCAAAGCGTCGCGCTAATTGCAAAGTACGTGTTCATAGGGCCCACCTCTCCTGCGCGGATGCCCGAAGCAGCGAGAGCGTTGCGTCGACGCTTCGCGAGGAAAAACAAAACAAAAAAGCTCTCCTCCTGCACGGGAAGGACCGCGGTATAATTACCGGTAACAGCAAAGTAACGGACGCGCAACCTTCGTGTGGTATGACGGGTCTCTCGGCTTCGTCGAGCTCGCGTGTTGAGATTGGGCACCTCGGGCACAAGAGAGAGAGAGAGAGATAAAGATGCAAAGAAAGGCAGGGAGGTTAACCAGACGCACATCCGGTTTGCTACCCTGCACTGGGGAAGGGATGAAGGGGAGAAAAGAGGTTGCAGAGAGATGAGAAGGTACACACAATCACGCGCACACTCGGAGGAGCACACACAGTCTACAGGCGGTCGCTCAAGTTTGTTGACTTTAAGTAAAGTAGCAGTGCTTTAGTCGCTTACCTCGGGCACAAAGGGAGCAGCCGCTCAGGTTTCATATTGCACCTACAATACCTACCTCGGGCACAAAGGTATGCGGCAGGTATTGTAGGTGCAATATGAAATCTGAGCGGCTGCTCCCAGTCTTAAATATGTGTATGGGCGTGCACGCAGGGAGTGTGCAGAGAGTCCCCCCCCCCCCCCCCCCCAATCACTTGATGGGGGCGCTAAATCTGCCCCACATCTTTGCTCAGTCGGGTCAGCCCCGTCAATGTTTAATGTGCAAGGTTATGACCATGGAAGTTGTTCTCGACAACGGCGTCCGAGAGCTCGCCATGTTGCATTCCGAGAAATGTTTACTTCCATCCTTTACAACCCAAAAGCCTGGGACCAAATGCAGACCATGGTCAGGAGAACGTGATTACGTATATTTTAACTTTTTCATCCTTTGCAAAGCTAAGTTTCTGTCGGAATTCGGCAACATGTGAGGAAGAATAGCTTCCCCCTCTCCCCTACCGATGGGGAGCCCTGCGAACGCAATATATATATATATATATATATATATATATATATATATATATATAGTGCGTTTGTGTGTGTGTGTGTGTGTGTGTGTGTGTGTGTGTGAAAGCATATGGTAAACAGTGTCAAGTTGTTTAACTTCAAAACAGTGCGAGGTTTAGGTAATTTGAGAGAGGCAAGAACGAACCATGACTTTCGCTAGTGTGCCGCTCTAAAGGAATGAAAATGAAGAATGAGAGAGAGCGAAAGAAAGAAGTGGAAAGGCACAGAGGTTAGCCTGACGAGTGTCCAGTTTCTACCCTCCGCTGGGAATAATGGGATAGGAATTAGGGAGAGAAGGGCACAGTAGAAACACAGTCGGTCACCGAGGCTGAAGTTACTTTGACCTACTCAACTTCAGCGCTGGCATTTGATTGCGGAATCGCCTACTTTATGGGGACATTGTGTATAAACTATGGTGAATACTGAAACGCTGAAAACACTTGTTTAAGAGCCTCTAGCAGTTACAGGGCAGTTCGGGTGGGCACAATATTTAGCTTATTCAACAGCATGAATATGACTTTTATAAAAGACCGAAGCATCAGAGCAATTACTTGGTCTCTCAAGGCCAAGTCGTGGTGAACCAGCGCTGTTATCTCGACCAATGTCGTCTGCGACCACTGACGTCACTGGAGATTTTCTTTTGGCTTTCGATACGGTACTGGCTGTGGCTCTGGCTGCAGCTTTGGCGATACCGGCCATGCTTCAGTGTTCATGAGCTCTGGTGTGGTCCTGTGCTTAGAGGTACACTGGGACGTGTCTGGTAGGAAGCGGAAAATGTGGTAGATAAAAGATGAACACACTGCAAAAACTCCATTCCCACTGTGACGTAACATGATTGGGCGGATCATCCACAGAGGTTCCATTTGAGTGAGAGAGAGGTGCATATTGCATTCTAGGTTCACATGGAAATTACCCACACTACTAGACATGCACAGACGTTAGAGTGTGGGAAGTGAAAAAGACCAGCGGATGAGGAAATCAGCTTCCCTGTTTAATTGGATGACACAATTTGTTGGAAATACATATTTAATCAAACGACCACTCCTTGGGTGCAACATTATCATGGCTCATATGGTACATCGGACCAGTTTTGTGACATTTAGGTATGAAATGTGACTGTGACCGACTTGTCTGTGTGACCGCCCCACCCCTCCCCCACTTCCCTATCACTGGAATCACGAACCTCTACACTGCTCAATGTTAGAACGTGTATTTGAGCGTGTATTTGAACCATGTGTGTATTTTGAACGCCATGTAGTCATGCAGCTTAGGGCAGACTCTTGAAATTAGAAACAAGAAAAAAAGAAATGACCACTGTTCATGTCTCTAGTACTACAAGTATGTTTTACCAAGCAACCAACCTCTCGAGTTAATTATTTCAGGTTTGCAGATGACTAAAGGCTGTAGTCCTTCTATACCTCCGCTGAGGGGAGGATGCGGGATTTTTCTTTCGGAACTTCCCGCCACTTAAACGTTGGCAGACGTTCTTTGCAAGCATGCAAATGAAATGCAGCGTGGTAATTTTTTGGTTCCTGATGAAACGTAGCCTATTAAACCTCAGGCTTATCACAAGCGACACAAGGACAAGACGAAAAGAAGAAAAGAGAATAAAATTAAGGCAGCACTGGCAAATCGCGCGTGGCGTCCTGGAAACGTTGTAACTAGTTCGTGTCGAGGCCCGTAACAATTTCCAGGCGACCCTTTTCACCTCCAGATTCTCAACGAGTTCTTGCTGAACTGTCGCTGTGCGGAAGACGTGGGAAAAAACTCCACGTGGGCGAACGGAAGCTGAGCGGATTGAATATAAGAGCGCAGAACAGAAAACAAAAACTAGAACAGAATAAAAGGTCGGCGACGAAATAAGTGCTTTCCCTCGCTGCGTAAGCCGGGAAGTTCCGCAAAGTTCCAGGCCCGCAGTGCACGAGCACTCGCACATGCGACGGCACCGAAAGAGGGCAATGTCGTCTATACCGCAAAATACGGCGTATTATCCGAACCGTCGTACAATGCGGAATGCCGTTTGCAGCATAGAAATTAGGGGGAGGAAAATAAATTTTTGTCTGGCTGAAAGAGAAGATATTTATTCAATAATAATATCAGGTACATTACTTGCTGGAGCCAGGGCATCATTATGGAGTACGCCACAGTGGAGGGTTCCGGAAATTTCGACGACTTAGATGTGTCCCTTAACATGCGCCGACATTGCACAGTCCACGGGCCTGTTGCATTTCGCCCACCTCGATGTGCTACTGTAGCAAAATAAACCTAACACGCGACATTCGGCTAAGCAGCCGAGTGCCCTAACCGCTCTACCACCCCGATGGACCGAAGATACTATGTTCAAAATGATGCACCATCCCCGTTTGCCCACGTAGTCGGCTCCGCCGTTGACCAGGAAAGTCCGGTGGCGGAGCAACACGTCAGGATGTGTAACTGCCGGCTCAGTCGTTTGTAGACAGTATACAGAGAGCTAAGTGCACCGCATCAGTGTAATAGCGAATCAAGGTTGTCATCGAGCGTACCTTTTTTCGCGTTCGCGCGTGCATACGTGCTGGGTCAAGAGTGGTCGTGGATCTCAAATATTTGTTTGACCCCGCGCACACAGCACGCACCAAATGCCGAAAACCGAGATGGTGAACACACTCTTGACAGTTTTCGCTAAAACTCACACACCTCGAACTTGCCTTTTTGTTTACAACGAACTGGTAGAACTTTGGCCCTGCTACGACTTGAGCACGATTTCAACGGCAAATGCATTTAAAGTAGGAGTCGTTACGGCACATACAGCATAGCTCCTATAAGGGAGGGAGAAGCGAAACGCGAGCGCCTCCCGCTAGAATGCGTGACGCAACAAGAAGGCCGCCGTGGCCGCTGCATCGCCCCGCAGGGGTCAAGCAATCAGCAAGCAACCGCTAAGGAAATAGAAGAAAGATTGAGAAGAATAAGAAAGCAGACCGAGGTCAGAGGGGGGAAGAAGGCGTTCTTCCAGGAGCCGACGGACGGTTCGGGCTGCCCCCCCTTTTGCTGACCAACGCCGGTGCACAGCTTCTGACGGCGACAAGAGGAAAGAGGGAGATAGTATGGGGGAGAGGGGTTCGTGAAGCGGGTGTCTCAGCGCTGTAGTAAGACAACCCTCGCCCGTCGGCGTCATCCCGCTGTCGCCGGAGGCGAACGCGGGTGGCCAGACTCCTCTTGTGATGGATACGCCTGACATAAGAGGAGAGCAACAACGAGATGACCGGAGAGCAGGAGGAGAAGAGATGGAGGAGCGCGCTCGTCGTAGGAAAAAAAAAACAAAAAAAAAAAAACGAGCACCGCTGCCGTGGCAGTTTTGGCCGGCCTTAGAAACGACGCGAGGGTGTAATCGCCCAGCAGGCGGGAACGTCTCCGTCGCGCCAATTTAGGCGTCAAAGCCGTCAATTTTGTTTGTTTGTCTGTTTGCATTATCGCCGTTGTTCGCAGGCCGAGCTCTTCGAAACATCCTTCCGTCGAATGGGTGGCGATTACATGGCTTCCTCGTAGATACGTGCGCAAAGCAGCTGGGTTCCTATGTATTCAACTAAGAAAACTATACAAGGCGAAAGCCATCTTCTGTTAGGGGCGAAGCCTCTTGAGAGCGCACTTTGTCCGTAAACCGCTGTCCGGCGTCTACAACACATGAAGTGCAGGATCAAACAGAAAGAACTGCGAACAACAAAAAGGTTATCGAAATGCTGTTAACCATAAGAAACAAATGAAAAGGCCACAACGCCATAAAAACATCCACTTATAACCGTCCATCAATTAAAGCATATTACAGAACAAAAAGTTAACAGGAACAAAATAGGACTAATAATCAGAACAAAACAGAAGGCCGCGATTCACTATGAACAACCTCCATCCACATCATACATATGCGTGATTTTTACCTCCTGAGTCGATGCATGCCTATCTGCCACCAGTAGCGTAACGACAAATGCTCCGAATCGTTAACCACTTTTTCTGAACACACACGTCTGCTGTGGACGTGCACCTCTGTTTGCTCGTATCCGCAATTTTCGTCACCGGGGCCACATCAAGTGTGAGACCCACGGGGCGACTTCATGCTCTCCCACAGTAAAGTACCTAGTACTCTAATTCACTAATAACTTTTTTCTAAACGCACACAGACCTTCACCGTTAACGTCTGTCTGTCTAAAAAGAAAATGTTCCGTTGAAATGTTAACGATGCCCCTGAAAAAATATTTTTCTAAACGCTCTTGCCCCGCCAATCTCTGGAAGCTCTTCGCACCTGACGTGGCCTTGCGATGTATCCGGGATCAAAGACGTTCCAACCATTTTAAGCTCACCTGGATTTGTATAGCCTCCGTGATCGGCCCACCCTTCACCCAGCGACGATGCGTCACGTGGGGGCGTCACGCTATGTGACGCGATAGTGGCGAAATGATGACGTCACAAGTTTTGATGCACATGGTGTCATAAAGTGGTCAAGTGATTTTTATTCAGCGGGAAGCCGGCAGTTAGTCTTATCGATGAGGAATCTAAGGCTTCTGACTCTCTGGCATGGTGGCGTCCCCAAGTAACCACCGTTTCTTCACTTCTTCCTCATCATGGCCTCCCTCCGAGATTGCCACCGTGCGCTCGTCATCTCGGAGGCCATGTCCTCATGAAGCCAGCGTGTCGGATTTGAAACAGCAAAGAGTTAGCACCCAACTTTCTCTTTTCGTCTGCGTCGTCTTTCTTTCGTATATATGTGCAGCGCTCATACAAGCTAGATTCGTATTTGAAAGTTTTCGCCACACCGACAGAGACGATGCTGCTTCACTTGGGGTGCAGTGTTGTGACGTTTGCTTTCTTTCAACTATTGTGGTCTTCAAGGCGCGCTACATCATGGACCCAAGATATTTTTTTTTTTTCTGGAAACAAAAGTACGTCTTGTCCTGATTACGTTAGTAGCGTAGAGCAACACATTGTACAAGCAGTTAACACAAAGGATCGAATCTAGAAATCAAGAGCTGTTCTTTGTAGTGAGCGCAGTGTCGCTGAAGCTGGTGGTCACCTGGGGACACCGTCGACGAAGGGTCTTAGAACGGTGGTAATAGATGTTTTTTTATTGGTGCTTCAAAGGAGGATTTGCGAAATAGTTTCAAGGACCTTCAAAAATGAGGTGGATGTGCATTGCATACAATGCCTCCTTGCTCCCGTGTAGAAACAAGTACTTTTTTGGCAGCCTTCCACGGAAACTAAACTGGCCTTACTGCATGTAGGTGACCCGAGGTGACCACCTAATATAATTTGAACTAAATGCGCCCCCCCCCCCTTTTTTTTTCTTCTCTTGAAAGAAAATTATTTTTAGCAGATTAAGTTCACCATTTTTTTTTTCAAAAACACTTCATTTTCTGCCGAAAATGTAGTTCCGTGCATGAAACAGTTAATGGTACTCTGCGGAGAAAAATTATTTTTATCGTATTTGTAAATTACGCTTTCTCGATCCAGAAATCACCATGGCTGCCATGAGCAGACGCTTTTTCATTTCATTTAATTCATTGATACTGTCAGCCCTTTTTGTAGGTAGTGGAAAGGAATCATAGTTAAACAGAAATGTGCATAAGAGAAATACGAAAAAGAGTCTTTGTTAGAGAAACACATATGCTTTCACAGCACGAATCGGAATTTCGATAATGAAAGTATTATAACGGCAAGCTCACGAGATAACGCACAAAAAAAAAACGGGTGTTGACGCCACCTTGAAATTCCGGTATCAAACGTTGTGACGTCATTGACTTTGACGACATCCACTAGGTTCTACGTAGATCTTAATCAGTAAACATGAAGTACGTTGTCCTCTGAGGGGCCATGGGTTTAGAATATCAAGTGTCAGAATATTTCGTTGAGCCAATGTCGCCGAAACACGTGAAACACATTAAAATTCATGACCTAACGCGTGGAGGCCTCGGCATGCAATATACAGGTGAGTCTTCGACCTTGACTTTCTCCTATATTAATAAACATTCGATTGTGAAACTGACGACATCAGAGTTCTCTGAGTGCGGGTAATTAATCGAAACAGATTCGTTGTTTCACTGTATTCTCCCTTTAATAAAGACAGATCAACGCGCTATCAGGCAACATTGGCACCAGTGGCAACTTCCGCTTTCAGGGACCGTTGTGTGATTCACACCTCTGGGACAGAATACGGGAGAGTGTCACGCGGAGGTTTGCGTGATTGGAAAAACGTGATTAGAAAATCAGCCCCGGAGGTGAATGCGTGAATTGGTAATGACACAGAGCGACTCGGAACGTTACACAGTGGCTCGCGCCTTGTCGACAGAGTCACGATCTGACCGCAGGGTGATGGATGACTGGGATGGCGTACCACGCACTGCCGAAGGGTTCGTTAATCTGTTAAGCCGGTTAAGCAGACTCGCGCCTTTAACCCTCGAGGAGTTGGAAATTGTAATTACGATCACGCGAACGGAGCAGACTCTGAAATAGGTCGCGATGTGATTCGCCGTTCCCGACAAGGCTATATACCTTAAAAAACACAATCTCCTTTCACCCCCCCCCCCCCCCAAAAAAAAAACTAAAAAATATTGGCTCCGTATCTTCCTGTTAATCTGCAAATGCCGTTGATAGACGATAATCTTGCGTGTGGAGAGAGTGAACAAAACATTTATTTAATGCTCTGCGCTAGAAAATCGGTGAATGGTACTCTGGAGGTGCAGCGTTATAGTGCCTCGAGCGTGCAGTGGAGGCGAACGAGCGCATCAAGTCACGTCACACGTGAGACATGAGCACCTTCTGGCAGTTTTCTTGGAAAACTAAGCGCGCGGCTCTGAGACGGGTGTGCGCGCCCGTCTCAGAGGTTTTAAGGTGTAGAACGCAAGTCGACGGGTAGGTGCCACCACCGTCTCGTCTTAGCAAAGCATTGGAAACCTTCCCCTTTTTGTGCAAGCGTTGCATGGTCAGCGCAGCGTGATAAGTGCAACGGTCCTTAAAACTACTTATGTAAGTCTTTTCTAGTAAAAGATGCACATACAGAGTATATACGTGTTGGTGCGGTGCCCTAGACATGCGCAATAATTGCTCTTTAATTGACGATTTCGCAAGTATGAACACTGAAGCTTGAGCAACATTGATGGGCACTGCGGATAGGGTCGACCGTTTCAAGTACCCGGTGCCGTTAAGAGTGGACAAACATACAAATGTGCGGACAGACAGACAAACCAAAATTTTTGCCTCGTATGTCCCCAAGAAAGACTGTCGTCTTAAATAAACACTAACACAAAGTAGCACGCACCAACCCCAATTCCAACTCAATCCACGAAAACGCCACCGCTTTCTTACCTCGGCATTTACTATCATCATCATCATTAGCAGAATCTTTGAATTCATTATGCGATGCTTATCTCGCAATATATTCTGTCCGATTTACTAATTGCATCAGATTATAATGAAAATAAACGGAAATTTAAGGAGTTGTTTTCTATTTGGACACCATATAATGAGAACCAACCGACATTGATACCAACATAAATATAGGGTAATGTTTTTAGAAGTATTTGCCATATAAATGTGAACGAACAAGAGTGTACAAAAGCATAAAGTGCCACCGGCAGGATGCAAACCTTCTACGTTCGAATAACACGTCCGATCATTAACTATTATATTTAGTAATTGTACAGTTGCGTAACTTTCCTGATCTCGAAAAGAGCGTCATTCAAGTGTTTCGTCCCAGTCCTAGCGCGCACACTCTACGCTGTGGTTACATCTATTGAAGCATAAGTTGTCCGTCGCTCTTATACTTTCGTTTCGCCTATGCTTTCCCACAAGGGGGAGCGTGCTCGCACACGTACGTGCTCGCTGCGCGACTAGGTCAACCGGAAGGACAAAATGGCGCCCGCACGTCGTCACGGTGGCAGTGACGCCTCAAACTGGCCGCTCTCGAGTCATCAACGTGGCGGGTCGTCGGGGCCGAACGAGCGTTGCTGACAGGGGGGCCAATCAGGGCGGAGATCGCCGCCCTGGTTGACGCGATGGCCGACGGAGGAGCAGTGCAACCATAATACTGTGTAGCTGCAGCCTTGAATAAGAAAAGAAGATGACGTTGTGTGTCGTGATGCGGAATGCGCATAGGCGAGATCCGGCCGAACTGGCCGCGCTCAGCCAGGAAGTTTCATTACTGCGAGGCTTCCCTGATTGAGCGGTGCGTCCGCTAGAAAGGAACCGCAAACCGGATGATGACTACGGTGACCTGCCTCACTTGTTCTGTCGCGACAGCGCATGCGCATTCTGTATGTTACCGTTGTGTTGGAACAGCCTACCACGTGACGTGATGATTGATAGATTGATATGTGGGGTTTAACGTCCCGAAACCACCATATGATTGAGAGACGTCGTTGTGGAGGGCTCCGGAAATTTCGACCACCGGGGGTTCTTTAACGTGCATCCAAATCTGAGCACACGGGCCTACAGCATTTCCGCCTCCATCGAAAATGCAGCCGCCGCAGCCGCGATTCGATCCCACGACCTGCGGGTCAGCAGCCGAGCACCTTTGCCACTAGACCACCGCGGCGGGGCCTCGCACGTGACGAGCTTGTGGACAATGTTTGTGTACCAGGTTCCGGTCAGAGAGACATTAGCTGGATTCACCAATTCTAAACACTCGATGGCGTAGATTTGACGCAGCCCAAAGGAAGAACAGTGCTACACGGAACAAGGGCTATACTCACAACTACATGAGTGTTCTGTTTCTGTCCTTTGTCCAGTCCGTGTCATCAAGTACTGAAGATGGTGGGAGTCGCCAGAGAGATCGTGAGATTTCTGCTGTATGTTCTTTCTCTTCGGCTGCATCTCAAAGACGTTGACAAAGTTGTGAGCATCGACATTCTAAAAGGGCATTCTGACTAACTAGTCCTTGTATTTTCCAGCCAAACATATAGTCAGTCTCGATTGCGACTACACCCGGAAGTTCGTTATATCTGGCCGTCGAATAACCTCATCCGATGGTTTTGATGTCGGGTTTTGGGACCAATATGTGGATACCGAGACGTCAACGAGAGTGCAACAACTCAGCATTGCTTTTGTAAATACAATGCAATTACTCGAAGCATGGCAGGCAAAAGTAACTAAGTATGCGATCATCATTGATTGGGTAGAGAGTTATAGTGTTATGGTAAAAATCTCTCTTTCCTCCACCTAGCACCTCAACCCGCACTTTCCCCGGGCTTCCGCCAAATATGTTACGGGAGAGACAGACTCGGAAGAGACGGACTTGAGGGAATACGCATATCTGTATTTACAACGTTATAGGCGAGAAGCGCTGCCGATAGCGACAGCTCACGCCTGTCTATTTTTTGTCTTCCTTCTTTTTGTCCAGTTGATCTAGATGCTACTGGTGCGTAGCACGAGTCGGTGTAGCTGGTCGGTGTAACCCGAGAGCTCCCAAGTCTTGTGCGCTGAGTAGGCAGGGCGACACATTCAATTTTCGAGATGCATCTTTCCACTGGGGCATATAAATAAATGGGTTGTCAAATAGCATGCGCGATTAGTTGACCATTAGAAATGCACACTATAGCAAATAAAAAGCGTGAAGAGTCGCACAAAACAAACTCGGCAAGCTCTGCCTGTGCGTACAATTTGAATACAGAAACGTGAAGTGAAAGGTGTCCAAGTGAAGCACCTAACGCTTAGCGAGCATTGTGGTTTTGGCAATGAAGAGCCCTCAGAAACATCCACAATCGTCCGCACATACATCTTCGTCAGAGCACTCAAGGCACCATCTTTCGCTCGTCGAGGTCATCTCGGACAAGCGACGCACCCCGAAGTGCGAAAACGTGTGCTTCATCTCCAAGGCCGGGCTCATCCACAAACTTGCACAAAGCCGCAAACGCTTTCTTCTTCGTACATCTGCGAGGTGATCAAGACGAAACCGTTTCCCAAGAGGTAATCGCTTTCTGCATGCATACTGCAACATTTGCATCTCCCGTTCCCCAAATTAATGCACTTTTTTCTATAGGGCACCAAAGGAAAGTGCGCGCGCCGAAGATGCAAGAGGTGAGGCAGACTTGACATACGCAAGGACACGCAGGTCTTCTCTTTGCCGAGCGAACAAGAAATAACAAATGCGGTATTCACCACGAGCGAGGAATCCTCTGCCAAGGTTCTCGAAACACACCGACAAAGGGAAGAAACGAAACGGGATTGACATGTGTAGAACGCGACTACCGGCTCCAGCCAAACACCTGGCAGGCGCATCGTGATGATTCATCGTCATCGACTGCGCACACGAGGGGTAATAACAACTACTAGTGCGAAATAAATAACAATAACAACACGGACCATGCTAGTGGATGGCCAGCCGCACAGCTCAGGACTCTCGCCGTCGAGCCAGCCCGCATTTAAAGAGAGGAGGGCCACAACGGAACAGCTAACCCTCATCGTCTTCACGTGCGATGGCTTTGCGAATGAATCACCCCGGAACGGCGCAGCAGTGACAGCTTGGCCTCTAGCTTTCGCGAGGAGTGTCGAACCATCGAGACGGCCGCGAGCCTTGCCGGAAAGATTGGCAAGCCAAGGTCGTTCCCTCCCTGTGGTCTTCGTGCCATTCATTCGGGCTGCCGTCGCTCAATCGACGCCCCTGGCGTTTCTCTGTGCGCTGGAGACCACGCTTCGGCGAAAGAGCGGCGGTCAGCAGAGCCGGACGCTGGTGGGCAGCGCGTCCCGTCGGGGATCGAGCGATCGTCGCTGACGCACGTGGGGCCGTCCCAGACGTCCCCGTGTACGAACAGCCCAACTGACCGACCGAGGGAAGACGGACAGATCAAATCACCCACTGCAGATACGCTTGAAAGACAATGCCCCAATACCCCCCTTTTGACGCAGTGAAAGCGGCCAACGTGAGAGAGAAAAGTATACAGCAACGAGCATCGCGCTACCGGCGTACAGCCCTTTGATGTGTTGTCTCGAGTGAGATCGATACCGCTGTAATGCGCCGCGAATCCGTACATCTGTACCCGGTGAGGCGCACCTGTATGTTGTACAGGAGGTCACGTATTTTTTTTCATGGGCCTGGTCTCTTGTGTGTTTTTTCTTTCCTGAAGTGCATACAGGTTCACGGGAATCACAGACGCAACGAGAGAAACGGAGCCCACTTCGATCGTTCTTTGCTCTTGAAGCCGATGACGGCATTTTGCGACGTCCACGGGCTGAATGGACACGAAGATACGTAATAATTAGGTACGCCTAATGACAATTGATAAGTGGTTGATGGGGAGCCCATACATCACTGATCTTCGATGTGTGCTGTGCGAAACTCCAGGTCTTATTTCTACGGTCTTATTTCTATAGCTGGACATAAAGAGGTGTTCTACAATCGTGAGGCCGTAAAAGTGACACACGCACCCACAAACACGAAGATTTTCATGGCAATTGTCTCGAGTGGCTACGCCGGGGCTCCCTAACGCCGGGCTCCCTTTCGCCGCTGTCGGTTTGTGTCGGCTATCGGCCGACAGCAGCAGTCTGCTGTGTGACGTCGTACAGCAACCATCGGCAGCTACGAAAAGAGTGAGGAAAGACCTCTGTATGGCGCGGGAGAGTGAGAAAGTGTCAATTTCGCAATCCGCTTGTCAACTGATCTTGCCGCGCATGACTGCTCTGGCTAAGCTGTTTCACAGAAGTGTCTGCTTGCCACTGCATGTTTCTGTTTTTCTCACCAAGCATGAAGGGCGATTCCTCAAGAGCAGCGGGGTCTTAAGCTCCCGTCAGCTAGCGGGCCGCTCTGACAAAATTTCGTTTGACAAGCGCCGAGACATCCCTGTGAAAAAGGTTGTCAAAGCCTGGGACGACGGAGATGGGTCTGTATAAAATGCACCCTAATGTCACCGTCGGAATGCATATCCCAAGTCTAATATGCAGATCTTTTCGGAAGGATATCTGGCATCGTGATTCAAGAACTATACTGATACTGATCAGCAGAATGACACAAACCTGGATTTCGATTGGAGAATATACATATTTTGTTTCGCGGTTATGTTTCAACATTTAGGTGGCATATAGAGTGACTCACGACATGAAATGACAGAGTCAGCCCCGCTTCAGTATGGCATACCCGAACAAAGCTCTCTTTATACGAAAAAGCGGAGCCTCTATAGCGAGACGTTTGAGGACCACGCGTTATAGACCCCTAACTAAATGTGTACCTCAATGGTGTTGTCGATGTGCCACGGAAGGCTTTGCACAGAATGGTTTGTACGTTGATGGGCAACCTTGCCGTTGATGCCAAACTGGCCTCCCCATGTCCCCTGTCTCGTGTGCTAAATAGCTTTCGTAGTCATCCGCATTCACAGCACGCAATACCCCTACAATTTTTACCTTAAAAAGCTTTTTGCTAGTACAAGATGCTAATGACTATAAATCCATGGCTTAGTGAAGGCAGGCCCCCTTCTGAAAAACGAACTGTCCCCTAAGCACATCTGCGGTTTATGAGATTCTGCGCACCGTTCCACTGCTCACATTGCTCTGAACCTTCAGTGCTCCCTCTGTTATACATCACGTGTAAAATATCCTATCGAGTTCGCTCAAGAAAGCTATAGGAATCTAAGCGGAAGAGGTCGGGAAGTAATATGGCATTATTTATTCGATTGGTATAAGAGGATGGGCCACAACACGTCACCATATCGAGCAGTTGGCCACCCCTGGTGAGTATCAGCGAGTGTTAGCCATCATTAGCAAGCTCTACCTGACACTGGCCGGCAATGGCACCTGCATGTACTGGGCTGGGAAACACGGCATGTTAGTCATTTCAAATATGGCTGCGTGCATATTGACCAGACCCATAGCCAGCAAATTTTCAGGGGCGGGGGGGGGGGTGAGTGGGGAGAGGGCACTTGTTGAATGTCTTGAACACGTATGTTTATTGCTCCTCCTCGGCAAAACACCTCCTGCATTAGAAGACCGGAAGAAGATGAGGGGTGAGGGGAGGGGTTGCTTGGGCATTCTTCACTGGCTGCGGGCCTGCGTATGGCGGACATTTCATGCCATTTCATACCTACCCTGGAATCCGAGTTGAAAACGACCGTTACGTTGTCATGTCACATAATTCCTCCATGTCGTGATTTAGGTGACTCGCAAGCCACGAAATTCACGTCATGTCATAAACCTCTTTCATGCCATGCATAGCTATCGTGGTTTACGAATTCAAATTCATTCCAAACAACCAAAGAAGGCACTGAAACGATATGACGTCTTCACGGCATACAGGGATTTTGATAGATTGATCGACGCTGTAAACGTGCCCTTTAGATCTCAGAGAAATGAGTCGCATTCGAAAGCCGTCCACGGTAAACACACAACGGGGGACCACCGGTGAGCTCATCAAACGAGTCGACCGCCGTTTAGTCGACGGCTCTGACACATTGCTTGCACACGCCGCGGGGGACCACTTAAAACGTTCCGCGCTTGAGCTAGCGCCTGGCATCTCCTGCTCGAAGGCTGCCGCTGGGGGGGGCTGCGCGCGTTCCGCATTTTTAAGCCCTTCCTTAAAAGTCCGAGATATAAGGGCGCAAGGACAAGCGAAATTCCCACAAGTGCCACGTCAAAAAAAGCTGACTAAACCCATTTAACCACACTGCCCTCTCCTCGAATGCGTCGGTTCTGGGAGACCTATTCAGCCTCCCCGTGGCCTCCGCGATTGGCACCGCCCGTAGCTAATCGTTGAGGCCACGCCTTCACAGAATCATCCGGCGGAGATGCAGCTGAAACGCGACGGCGGCGTTGCGCTCGTGCACACGTCGGTGATTCCAAAAACGGAATATAGCGCGATCCCAAAAATAGGGAACGAACGGAATACATCGAACGCGGCCCACGGCAGCATGGTGTAGGACAGCTGTGCTAGCAGGCTGCGTTATGTACGCGTGCAGACGTCTTCGCTAGCTGCACGCAAAGAGCGAGATTGAGCAGCTGTCAGCGTATGTAAGAAGTAAAATTGACGAGCTTTTAGTGAATACGACCGCCACTTTTTTTTTTTTCTTTTCCTTCCGTCTTCGAGAATCACCGTGGCGACCTCGCAACCAAACCGGCGAGTAGCGTAAGAGAGATAGCAAAACGAAACAAAACACGATGCAGCCACGAAAGAAAGGCCGCGAAATAAGCGAGATTGCTGCGGGTTTCACGAAAGGAAACAAAAAAAAAGCGTATTGTAAGATGACAGAAAAGTGATGGCATGCGCCAAAGTCGAACCCCTTCACCGCCACCGTGACGGTCTTCCCTGCCAGCGTCGCCTGGGGCGAAGCGCTCGCTTGGAGCCGGAATTGCCGGGTTTAGCTTAATTACCTCGCGGCTCGAAGCCGTAATAGATGCCTGCGCTTGCTCGTCATGTCAAAGGCCTTGGCTCACCCGGTATGCCGCGCTGTTGCGGAGGCGAAGGCAACTACGAGCTCAGTTACGGAGTCAGCCGCGTGGCGCGTCGTGGGTTCGGTGCCACCACTGCGAGGCTGGAGAAAGGATGATGATGATGATGATGATGATGATGATGATGATGATGATGATATGTGGGGTTTAACGCCCCAAAACCACTATATGATTATGAGAGACGCCGTAGTGGAGGGCTCCGGAAATTTAGACCACCTGGAGTTCTTTAACGTGCACCCAAATCTGAGCACACGGGCCTACGACATTTCCGCCTCCATCGGAAATGCAGCCGCCGCAGCCGGGATACTCCAGCCGGATTGGCTGGAGAAAGGAAGGAAGGAAAGAAAAGAGGAGGAAGAGAACGGCTGGGAGGTTAACCAGCCTATAGGCAGCCGGTTTGCTACCCTGCGCATGGGAGGGGGATGGGGGAGATGAAAGATAGAGAGGAGAGAGGGAAGAGGGATAAACACAGCACATTAGGCAGCACACGTGGCGAAGCTGGAGAAGAGTAGCAGTAATAATAATTGACCTAATGATTGGGATAACGGAACGACTTGGCTGCACGCATTGACAGGTGGAATCTGTCAGAGGGGAACGCAAGATCGCATGGGGTGACCGTTAGTATACGTGACCTGACGCACAATAAGCTATATGCGATTAGGAAGATGGCCACATTTGACGGATGTTCAAGTACACGGAGTTAAATAGCCCTTGGCAGAGAAAGAGTGTCGTAGCGAATGCCTGTCAAGGTCATGCCGCATTTCGCTTCTGGTGTGTCGACGTGTCCGAGATGCGGCGCTTTTATATTTTATATGCTATGCATCAGTTGGTCCTGAACTTTTGTGGCCACTGGAAGCAAGACGACTACATATTACAGCAGGGTTAGAACGTGGTTGGTACAACGACGTGCGAATGAAAAAGCAAGTGAAACAGAGAGAGAAGGAAGAGCAGGTAGGTTGACCATGCTTTGGCTCGTTTGGAAACTTTGAACCTATACATGTATAGAGTGTTTTTACTCACCAAGAAGATGACAAAGGACGTATAGTATAGTACGGCTGCAGATCCATAAGCCATCGTTTAGAAACGGAGCAGGGTCCAGAAGATTTTCTAGTAGACAATAATACCTGTTTTTTTTTTTTTGTGCGTGTAAAATCCAAGAAATGAATATGAGGTATGCTCCGTAGAGAAGTGTTCCGGAAATTTCGACCAATTCGTGTTCTCCAACGGGCACTTACATCGCGTGGTACGCACACGGGTTTCTATAACATTTCTCCGTCATCTAAACGCGACCTGTAGGCCCGTGTGCTCAGATTTGGGTGCACGTTAAAGAATCCCAGGTGGACGAAATTTCCGGAGCCTTCCACTACGGCGTCTCTCATAATCATACGGTGGTTTTGGGATGTTAAACCCCACATATCAATCATCATCAATCAATCGAAACGCGACCGCCTCAGCTGGGATGTCTAAAGTTCATACATCGGGGCAAATCTTCCACTGACCATGAAAAATGAACTAACTACATGCCACTGCGATTCTCGTTGGTTAAGCTTCAGCGGAACACACGCTGCAATCCTTCTCGCAATAGACCCACAGTAAAACTACATCAACACACACAGTCGGAGATGGATTGAAGCGTGACGGGAGGGGAAGGGAGGAGAGGAGGAAAACTTGTTTTCGATAAAATTTTGTCATGCTCTAAATTTTGCGGGCCCCTTCGTGGTACCTAATTGAGAAAACCAATTTTAGTCAGCGAGGCAGACAAGGTTGTCGTTTTGTGGCTACTTCACGCTGAATCGGCTGCTTTAGGAAACTGCCTGGCGACAAAAATTTCAGGTTGTCGCCACGGCCATCTTTTCGGCAACTTCAACTTCAGTTTTGGTGCATTAGGTAGCCATTTTTTTTTTCATTTGACAAAACGCAATATTTTCAAGCTGTTCTGTCGTATAATAATTTATGATTAACTTTGCCTGCACAACCCTTTCTACTTCGTTCTGTCATTTCAGCCGATGCAAGTGCCTGTCCACCCCCCCCACACCCCAGCAATCTCGTGCGGATCAAGGTATTGAAATTCCACTTCATTATATTTCTAAGAACTTTTAAAACTAATTTCACGGCTGACAGCTGCGGTCTGCAGCATGACAGAGGCCAGGAAACAAAGAAACAAAAAACAGGGCAGGGTATTAAGGGCGTGACTTCAAGACACACAAGGCACCTGACCTTAATTGATGCACTCTCAGCAACAAACGTTTGCACGACGTTGGATCCAAAGGAACACGAATTTCTGCTATATCAGTGCTTAATGCTTATAACCAAGCTGGTGACTGTATAAGTTATTGGAATGCCAAGTGCAGTATGGAACACTTATATCGAAATTATAATCCCAGACAAAGCGGGATTGAGCTTTGTCGAACTTTTTGCGTACCGCAAGCTCTTGCTGTTGATGGTACGTGCGTGCTTGGTAAACAGAAACTTGTAAATAGACAACGACGAAAAAAAAAACAAGAAAAAGGGCATATTCACGAAGTGAATTCTGATGATGGGACGAAGCAGTGGTATCGTTCTGTGTTGCCGTAAATCACTCGTGACATTGGCCACTCATTCATGTAAATAAGTGACAAAGCGGTGTACAGTTATATACAATGTTTATTGGTCTTAAATGGTATGTTATGTCGAGTTGTGAACTATACGTTTTGCCTACATTATTACTGCTCTGTGGCATCGGATCTAGCCTGACGCAGGCGAAGACGATGCCTCGCACACGTTGCCCTGGTGGTTGTTTGTTGTTTCCAATCATACGAAATGCATCGTTGAGCATATCGAGCCGCCATGTGCGAGTCGTTGCCCGTGATGATCGTTGTCTCCTTCATCGTCATCACGGCTACGGTGCATACCAACACCATCAGCAAACAAGCCTCGACCTTAAGGACCTTCAGCCCTAGAAGATCATTGAAGTAACTAAGTGATAAGAATAGGTAACAACGAAATATGTTGCCCTTAGTGATTACTTTGTGCTGAATCGGATACTTTACGACATGTCTAGTTGTGTAACTCCAGGTCTATATAGTTGTATACCGTGGCTTGCTTGAAAATACGATAGGGTGAAGTAGCGCGCATATTTGCAAACACGTAATATATCTAGCGTGCTGCTCACCCTAACTGCCATCTATACAGATGCTGTGCCAAGGTTTCTAATTCTTGACACGCTGCGCGTGTGAACTTGATGAAAACAGAGATCCGCGACAAAATGAAGCTGCACTCTTTCTTTTAACCTGGTCTCACTCTCCAGAGCCAGCTCCAGATAAATATGTAAGCTCTACCATTCACCTGCAATCCAAGGCTTCTGTGAAAAATAGTTTCAACGTTTAATGTTCGTATTTACTTCTCGGCTGGAGTGAGCGAAAATTAATGTGTGTGTGACAAAAAGATAATGTATTACACATAAACTGTATGCATGGTGCACTTAATTTATTCTAATTCATTTTGTTATTTGTGTTGAAATTGTCTTTAAGACCTAGCAAGAGGGGGCAAAGCGGCGTTCTTACTTCCATGCTGCTCCTCGTTCGAAGCTACATTATGTGTTGCTAAAATATTAAAAACTCCACTTAACCGTCGTTTCTGTTCAATTTGGTCACAACAGATGACAAGAACAACAAGAGAGAAGGTAGGGAGGTTAACCAGGCACATGCTCGGTTTGCAATCCTACGCTGGGGAAATGGGAAGGGGGAGTATAAAGATGAGAGAGAGAGGAAAGAGAAGAGAAAGAGACAAAAAAAAAAGATTTGTCAGTCAATGGGCTGACGCGTATGCAGCGGTGACACTGCACAAAGGTAAAGGTGTTCACATAGGCCTCCTGTAGTCCTCAAAAAGCACAAGACGGCTTTGACTGAGTTTTGAGCAGAAGAAAGATGACGACGGTGCTCCAGTAGCATCTGCATAGAGAGTGGCCGATCGTCCAATTGTTGCAGCGCGTCAGAAAGCTTCTGTCTTTCTGAGGCAAATCGAGGGCAACGGCATAGCAGATGGTAGATGTCTTCTTCGGTGCCGCAGACGTCGCATTCCGCATTGTCGGTCAATCCAATGAGGGTTGTATATGCTTTTGTGAAGGCAACTCACAACTAAAGGCAACAAAGCAGCGAAGCTTCACGTTGACGAAGTCTGGATGGAGGTCGAAGTTACAGTGGAGGGTTTATTTGGTTGAGTCTCGTATGTCTTATGCTTGGGTGCTCCACTCCAGTAACACAGACTGCGTGCCAGGTGGCGAAGTTGCTTTACAGCATCTGTCCTTGACAAAGGAACCGAAAGGATGTGCTCTTCTTGGTGGGATGTGCGAGCCGCGTTGTCTGCGGAATCATTGCCACTGATCCCACAATAACCAGGTAGCTACTGAAAATTGACCTCGTGGTCTGTTTCTGTGACGTGGTGAAGAAGCTTGACAACCTCGTATGTTAAGTGGTCGCGGCAACCTCGTCGAAGGACTGACTGCATGTAATGTAAGGCTGGTTTCGAGTCTGAAAACACACCCCATTTACTCGGTCTCTCTGATTTGATGTACTCCAGGGTGCCACGCAAAGCCGCAAGTTCTGCCGCTGTAGACGTAGTGACGTGTGACAGCTTGATTCGCAGAGTGAATCCTCTAGCTGGAATCACCACCGCACCGCAATAACTAGACGCTGTGGTGGAATCATCCGTGGATATGTGCACGTGGTTATTGTACATTTCGTCCAAGAGGTGCAAGCCACAGATGTGGCGATAAAGTTAGGGGCTGGCTACTCTGGCTATTTTTAGCTTGAGTTGTGGCTACTTCAATTCCACCCGACGGTGACTCGGAAGGCAGGCGCCCTTGAATGTTCCCATCACCGATTTCTTGCTATATACCACGCGTAATAGCATACAGCAAAGCTCAATCGCATGATAGCCTATTTAAAAATGTCCCCAATTCAACAACGTTCCCGACCTGAGGACCTTCCCATCCTCAGTCAGGTACCCGGAGTGTTAAATGTTGTGTGAATCCGAATTAACGAAATTAGCTTGGCACTAAACTGAATATAACGAAGGCTTTTTTTAGTGAGTAAAAAAGCGTCAATTTCTTTACACTTTTCACACAGGCAGATTTTTCTTCAAGCGTGCACTGTAATTATTTATTTATTTATTTTATTTTATTTACATACACAGACACACAAGGACACAGAGGAAAGAGGGAGAGAGCAAGCTGGCAACTGCCACCTGGAGGGGCACAACGCCTGCCCACTCTTTCGGGAGGACAGAAGAAAGAGAGGAAACAAAGATTAGACGGGAGAAAGAGGAAAGAAGATGAGGAAGGAAAAAAAAAGGACGAGGACTTCGACGAGTATGAGTAAAAATAAATAAATAAATAAATAAATAAATAAATAAATAAATAAATAAATAAATAAATAAATAAATGTGTATAAATGGGTGGCCAGGTCCGTTTGGTTCATAAATGTAATGGACAGCTCGGTGGGCCTGGTCACGTCGGGAAGCGCAACCGCTCGGAAAGAGGTAGTCGTCTAGGGCCAAACTGGTCAAGACCTAAGTTCCATTTTCATATATGCATATCCTGTACCCATCAGCTCCGCACGCGAATAACTAGTACACATTACGTAACTGCACACGTAACTAACTTTACCTATTATATAACAATTCAATACAAATTATTCGCCATATGTATATTACCCACCACGCACTGCGCTCCAGTGCACGTCTTGATAACGGGAAAATAATACATGAATACACAGGTCGTGAAAGGATGCATATTAGTATTCATATTTACGAGAACCATAAGCAGCACCTGGAACGAACCAACGAAGGAAGTTGTCACTAGCCACAGTGTAATGCATTTATTACCAAAAAAAAAATGAGAAAAATGCTTGGTTAAAGGTGTCCCTACACCGTTGTACTTGAATTGCACTGTTTCATGTGTTCCTTTTAGTTTACGGTTGCACAATTCCTTATTGATGTGTTCTTTTGACGTAATTTTATTCTTTCTGTCCACTCCTGTTAAGAGTCAAGCAACTCTGCATTATTCCTAAGTAAATTAATAAAAAAATGTCTTGAGCGTGGACATTAACTGAAAAAAAAAAGAAAAACAAGGAGACAAGATACTAAACTGCCTGTCTTGTTCGAAGCTTCCCGCAACCCGGCTCCGCGTTCAAGTTCACTCCGATTAATACAGCCTTGACACTCGTATCGCGAATGATTGGCAAGGACTTTGATACCTTCCAGCGTCTCTGTTGCCGCACGACGGCACTTACGATCTAATTGTGTTCCGTTCAAGCCACCCATTGTGACCGCGTCACCGAAGCCTGTCACAAAAGCGCGCGAAGCCCCGAGAGCACGCCAAGCGGTGTACATGGTGGCGAGTCGAAGCACCCACAGCCATAGCATATACAGGGCGTCCCACATAACTTGAGCCAAGAATTTGAAAATGAAAGACACTTCAGTGACAAATTGAACCAAACGTGTACTATACTCGCACTAGCTTGTAGGTACTCAGGCTATTTTTTTTTATTTCTCCTAATACATATAATTAAAAATTTTAATTACATACTTTTTAAATATGGGCTGGAAACTCAAATTATGAACACTGAGATGTAGAGCAGTGTCAGAAACCACTCACTAAATTGTTTCCTGTACCATACGTCTAGCGCATTCATTTTTTCCGCGTTGTAAACAAAGCCTATAGCAGCACTATAGCAGTGCGCTCGCGGTCCGTCGCACGGCTTCTTTTCACGTTTCGCGGGCTTTCTTTACAGCGTGGAAAAAAATAACAGCGCGAGACGTATCGTAAAGGAAACGATTTAGTCGGTGGTTTCTGAAAGTGCTCTACATCTCAGTGTTCATAATTTGGGTTTCCAGCCCATATTTAAAAAATAGGTAATTAAAAATTTTAATTATTAGTATTATGAGAAATAAAAAAATAGCCTGGGTACCTACAGGCTAGTGCGAGTAGTACACGTTTGGTTGAATTTGCCACAGAAGTGTCTTTCATTTTCGAATTCTTGGCTCAAGTTATGTGGGACACCCTGTATACTAGATCCGGCCAGCTTCGAACAGCAAGGCTGACGCGATAAGCAGTGTGTACGATATACTCTTGAAGGTCTGGTTGTCAACCTGCCATGCGTTGACACTACTCTCCGTTAGATAATGTGTAAGTAGTTGCTTTATTGCTTTGACACGGCGGTGTTGATGGCATGTGGTATTGAATGATGCAAGGACCACCTACGGCCATAGAGTGGCGCGTCATGTGACTTCTAACATATTTTGAGACTACAATAACGTCTTTATCAACACATGCTGTTATCACGATGAAACTTTCCGCTTGTCTTTTCTAATTGAAGCCGAGAGACATTTGAATGAAGGAAAGCATAGGACACTTTTTTTCTTAACTGAAGCGAAATGATTCTCACTTGAATAGTGAAAAATTACGCTACAGCTCCCCCTCAGTTCTTCGCACAGTTCCTACATGCAGTTCCTTGGACAATTCCTCCTTTCTTAGCTCACTCGTGGTAACTCGATCTTGAGGTTATACTGCTGATTGACGAATAATTGAAGAGCGAACTGCGCAATCAGTCAAATAGTTCCTTGGGGCAAGTCTATGCGTTATGTCTACTCCTCCTCCGTGCTACAGAGAACTCCTTTGGTATCGTGGAGAGATCAAAGCTCCCGACACTGGAAACCCTTCATTTATGCTATGTGACTTGAGTCGCATTGATGTGCACTGCTACAGTGCCGTTTTGCCATGATGTTTTGATGTAATCGGTACACTTGTTTCGCCCAGCCCAGCAATGTGTGCCACGGTAATGTGCACGGAGTTGGGGTGCGGCAGAGCACCTTTGTGACGTTGGACCTCTCCCGTCCTTGTGTAAAGTGCAGGGTTATGGCTATGCACGTCAACAATGGCAGCCGAGTACCCCTAATATTGCTTTCTAAAAACAATGTACTCCTCCCGTTTAAACACGCAAAGCGTACGGACGAAAAGCAAGCCGTTGTGAGTAGCACGTAGTCCCTTCATGTTCCCCTCTGGATCCTTTACGAAACTTGTTTCTGTTCAGACTCGTATGGTGGTGAGAATGTAGAGGAGTACATCCCCCTCTCCCTTTTTCTAATGGAGAACTCTGAGCACGTGTGTGCCTATACACATACTCCTAGCTACACTGTACACTACCATAAGCATAAAAGTATTCGTGTAACCGAATGTGGCACTGGAGCTGCTTCGCAATAACACCAAGGACGTGCACCGATCGTTACAGGTGCGTTAGTTTGAGAACGGCGCGCCAGTTCCCACCATCGCTCATCCTGCAAACGCATCGCCAGTCTAACGCAAGACCAGCGCTGATCCATCTACGACTGATCCTCTTAGGGTGTTTACAGTGCCGGAGAGTAATTCCAATACGGTGCCCGTCGTGACCGCGGTAGCTGATCCGGCTAAGCCGCGGCCGAATCCCGGCGCACTAGTCTTATGCGCAGTTAAGATCGGGGTCTCGATACGGCGGTGAATCGTGTTTGACCGAGCGAGTATACGTTACCGCCTCTTTCTGGCGAACGTATACAGGGGGCGCGAGCTGTCACATTTGCCGCGCCATGCGAGCTCCGCCCAGCTCCATCTCCAACCTTGGCACGAACTCGGGTAACTATTTAGTCTTTAAGCGCTACCCGAGTGCGTGCAGTTAACTTCATGGTCCGCCCGAAGTTCTTATCACCTTATCACGCCGCTTTTGAGGAAGCACTCGAGATGTGTCGTTGTGTTTTGGTATTGGTCCACATCGTCGAAAAAAAGAAATTCATTAGTAGTGGCCAGAAACCGCAGCACACACTGAGATAGATAGATAGATAGATAGATAGATAGATAGATAGATAGATAGATAGATAGATAGATAGATAGATAGATAGATAGATAGATAGATAGATAGATAGATAGATAGATGGATGGATGGATGGATGGATGGATGGATGGATGGATGGATGGACGGACGGACGGACGGACGGACGGACGGACGGACGGACGGACGGACGGACGGATGGATGGATGGATGGATGGATCACTGTGTTGTGGCGGTGAACGGACGAGAGCCTAGACCCTCAGGTGCTTCGTCACTAAAGAAATGCTGCCGATCGAAAGAAGGTTATCGCACTTGTACTTCCATGCAAATTACTCCGTAAAGAATTCGCTCCCTCTTTTTGTTGACAAGACCTTCTAGGAAATAGTTCTTGCAAGGATCATGACAGCCTAGACGAAATCGTGTTGCAAGTCTTTGTTGTTTTCCGTCAAGTTGGGGTCGATGCCATGAGGTGGGGCGGCGCTTCGCTTGCAGTTGGGCGACACGCACTTGAAAATTGATTTTGAATATTTTCTAGGCTACGTTATAGCTGTTGATATTTTGTATATGCGTGTGTGACCACGCAAGCTTGTTCCACATGTCATGTCACCTTTAAAGTATTATGTTAGTGGTGATTTAGCGAATTCAGTATGGTACTTTCTTTGGAGCAGTCTGAGATACCTGGCGCTGCAATTATACAATGCCGTCTTTTTTTATCGATTCCTTTCCTCCGACATGAACCAGCCATAGTGTGGTAAGCTGATTTTCCAAGCCACAGAGTGAAGACAGTGCTCGTAACAACCCTAGTGTGATTACTCGCAGTGCATACGACCACAGGCGCACGTGCGGGGAGGGGAGGGCAGGGAAACAAAGCAGGGGTGCGCGGCCCCCTTCTCTAATAACATGAGCGGTGCACCAAGTCTGCCCCGTACGTTCGCTCATACTGACTTGTCCCTGAATTGTTCCGAAGGCAAGGTTATGGTCATGCAGGCCTTTGAGGAAGACGGTAGCCTATAGGATCACCGACATTTCATTAAAATGGCCTCTTAAGTTGTTTTTTTTTTTTAAATTTTGCCCCTGGTGGAGACTAAAGACAGGCCCATTGTCGTCGCTGTCAGTCAAGCACGTCATTGTTCCATTTTCGTTTTTACATTTGTTGCAAGTTTGTTTCTTTTCAAACTTGGTCGAAAGGGGAGGGGGTGCTGCTCCTCCCTCCCCTAAAGGGGAACCCCTTTGCACAAGAACGCGTACGATCCGTTCCAGTTGTACGGCTCAGTGTCCTCAAGAGGGCGTCCCCGACGAAACTGGCGAAATTAAAATCCCAATGACGGATCGGCAGAACGGGAACTACAAAAAAAAAAAAAAAACAACATCTCGAACGAACACGACACAGTAACCATAGTTTCTGCACACCCATGTCGCTACGAGAGCGTGTCGACAGCGTAGCGTAATTACCGCGGGCACGTCGCCTCGATTTATGCAAGTCGCGTGTTGCCCACGATCTGCGTAGTTTAATGACGTCCCCGAAGCCGCGCCTGCAGGCCTCACAATCGCGACAGGGCAAGTTTAGTTGCGCGTGATGCCGCGTGGAGCGCATAAATCGTGGCAGCGTCGTTGTGATACGCGCGAGCACAGCTTATCGAACCAACGGCGAACGACCGCAGCCTTAGCGTTCGGTGCACTGCACGTAACTTCCTACCTAAAGAAAAAAAAAGGACGTCTTCTCTAGAAAGCGCAAGGAGCGGCGGCCCCTTGCGGGGGCAATTTGCTCAGGAATGAGCACGAACGCATTACGTCACGCGGTGGCCCAGTACAGCACGCGCTGCGTACGAATCTGCGGACCCTATAGTGCGGCTTAAGAGAATTTTTTTTTTCTTTTTGTAGTTGTCTTGGATAAAGAATACAGAACGCTGGTCGAAAGACACTGCGGTGGACACGTGCTCAAAATCACGCTCGCATGCGCAAGACATACGTTCTCAAACGCTTTGGCCGAAACGTCCGGCCGGCCGGCCGGACCTCGCTCGGGAAAACGTCCGCCCGTGCTTTCGGAAGGGAATGATGCGGAACGCATTTCCCCGCGAGATTCAGATCGATAAACGCGAGAGCTGCCTTGTCAACGGCGCTTCAGCAAAGTACAACCTGGAAAGAGAAATGACGTGAGGAGGGCTCACGCAGGGGTGAGAATGCGGTATGGCGAGAGTGGGTCTATGAATCCACGCAGATTCTTGGAAACGGGCGAGAGCTTACCCGCCGAGGTGGCGAAATTATTGCCGTTCTGACGCTTTCGCGCGCACTCTGAACACGCTTCGGTGACCGCGAGGGGCCGCGCGGTGTCTTGTGGGCGACCAATCGAGTGGCGCTGTGCATATCGGTGTTTGTAATCTCCTTTCCGCACCGCTGGCGCGACGCCTGTGCTGTTAAGTGCGAGTGATTTTTAAAGAGAGTGTGTCGTTTTATTCTGGCCTGTAGCACGATTCATAGCAATCATCGATGAAAAAAAAAAAAACAAACAGAAAAGCAGTGTCTGTTTGCATTTCGAAATGGCAAGACTGAAATAATCAATAGAATGAAACCCTTTCTCCGAAATCCTCATTCAGCCTATAATCAATACGCGACATGCACTCAAACATTTTCTCTCAACGCTTGGTCACTCGAATGTGAAGAATAATCAAATGCAGGGGTGCGCTGGGAAAGTGCGAATGGAGTCTGAAGGACACGAAACTACAACAAGAAAACCGCAAGGCCCATTCAATGACTTCCAAAGATATAAAGCGCTCAACTGACGAATGCAATCTGGCAGCCCGCCGGACAGTTGGTTTGCACTGTCTCCGATTCACTGTTTTTTGTAAGTATGGCCGTGTTCATTCAAATGCGCACCGCCAGCAACCTAATCGATCAATAAACAACTGAAAGAATTATGTCTAAACAAATTGTCTGAAGCCCAAAGTTAGGTAGGAGCCTGAGGTATGCAACGAACAAGGGATGACACGAATCGAAACAGAGACGTCACCGGGTCCATACCACTTGTTCTTACCAGCTTAGAACATAGTCAACTCCAATTACGGCTTTGACCCTTCCGCTGCTTATCTGGTTGCCAGGATGCTTCAGAGAAGCCATCCTGAGGAAACGAATATAGCCCTCAGTGTCCGCTTGCTTTACTGAGATCAGGATTGCAAACTATGGAAGAAAACTTTTAGGCTTTCTCATGAATCCCCTAAGAAATCTCAAGAGCAAAGCCATCTTTGTTTTTCTCCGTCAATGTTAATGATCCCCTTCCCTCGTTTACAGTACTTAGCGTGGTTTGGCACCACGCCTCCAGGATCGTAGGCATTCCAACCTTTCTGCGTGTCCTCCGGGATAGTCCAACCATTGACCAATCGTCAATGTTATGTGATGACGTCATAGTGTGACATCATTGCATGCTTTATGGGAAGTTTTAGTGACGTCACGATGTCGTCACGATGATGTCACAAATTTTGGTGCTCTAGAACCTGGTCGCATGGTGACCTTTAGCGTAGCTCGTGTTTGACGACGCCAACCCTCAATTTTCGTATTTGATGAGACATCTAAGGGTTTCAGGTTTAAAATTATTGCATTCCCAAGTACACTGCTGCGCAGTGACTTCTGAACGTTGCTGGTGCTAACATGGTTAACTCTGTCTGAATCGAAATGCTGTTTTTTTTTTCATGCTACTCAAGTATAGGGCAAATCCCCAAATCGAGTTTACTGATGTGTTTTCTCTTGAAATTACTACCTTCAGAAATATAAAAATCCGTTATGACACTATATTACCAATACTAGCCTGCGAAGTGAACGTGAAAACACCCGCGCTTCCACACGCAGGAAGTGGAGTCATGCTACAAAAGCAATTGGAGTGAAAGTCCAACTTATGTCGACGCTTTCACCTAGTTGTGCTATTCCAAACAACCCGAGACAGCACAGCAGCTCCCTTCTATTGTCTTTGGCCATTCACAGTGCCGCATCTCAAATATCGAGATCGCCCGCCGACAGAACAACTGCGCCAACTTCGAAGGCCTCCGATATGAGCGACACCCAGTGAGCTATAGGAAGGTGTGAGAGAAGGCGTAGCATATTTCGACATCTCGTCATGCTCTTGGCTGCCTGTCGATCGAAGAGCGTTTTACCTTGGCGTAGTGTAAGGGTGTGTTCAAAATTTGGGCCATATTACAAAAGTACCACCTGGCTACTTTTTAAGACATCTTTGGGTCTCATCAATTGAATGCACCTAGACGATGCCAGTCTGCTAATTGACGCAACTTCCGTATACTTAAGAACATGTAGTCCAAAAAAATGTCAAAACACAGCTTATGCGAGGAGCATACACTTTCTCCACTACCGGTTATCATACCTATTATTAGAGCATTCTGCTCAGGCGCCATCTTGATGAGAAAATAAGAGTAGGCTCGAATGGTTACCTCAGACATTGATACCTCTCTATCCTCGGCTTCTTCGCGAAAATCAGAACCACATTTGAGACGTTGTGCAATCCTCCATTGACAAAACGATTGGCGCAACTATGGGCTGAAGGAAAAAGGCCTCTCCCGTAGTCCGCCATTCGACTCTGTCCTGTGCTTGCTGCTGCCACTTTATACCAGCAAACTTCCTAATCAAATCTGCCCACCTAACTTTCTGTCTCCCCCTCACCCGCTTGCTTTCTCTGTAAATGTAATCAGTTACTCTTAATGACCAGCGGTTATCCTGCCTACGCTCTACGTGCCCGGCTCATGTCCATTTCTTCTTCTTGATTTCTACTATAATATTATTAACTCCGATTAGCTCCTGGACCCACCTGTTCTCTTCTTGTCTCTTAAAGTTACACCTATACCATTTTTCTTTTCATCGCTGGCTGCGTCATCCTCACTCTAAGCTGAGCCCTTTTTGTAAGCCTCCAGGTTTCTGCTCCGTACGTAAGTACGGGCAATATACAGCTGTTACATACCTCTTGCTTTGCTATACCCTATATGTCACGCTTTACCGTCTCCTCCAATTTTCCTTCCTTTTCACATTCACGTCACTCTTCCTGTCCCTTACACCACTCACATTCTCGCTTTCTGTGTGCATAACTGTCGATTTTTCTGCATACGCAACGCAACCCAAAGAAAAGCCCAAATAGATCCGCAGTTTAGCCAAAGCTCAAGCGAAATCAGTGTGTAACTTCAGACTGTAAGCGTGGGCGCGTAGGTGGCCTGCAAAAGAAATCGAAGATGAAACTCCACCGGTTCCCGCGCTTCCAGGAGGTGTAGTCGCGCCGTGCTCATTTCCCTTTCCATCGTGTAAACAATAAGCTCGAACAAAGGACTCCGGCGTGCGAAGGAGCCGCCAATCGCGTAACCCTCGCGGCATGAAGACCTGCCGCAGCGGGGTCCTCCAGGTGGGGACACCGCAGCTCGAAGCAAAGAGGGACGATGATGATAGGGCTGTTGGCTCAGGAAGGCGCCGCCGCGGCCATCGATACACGTCTCGATTGGCGCTGCCCGCCCGGACGCCGCGGCGTTCCAATAAAATTGCACCGGGCTTCGCACGCAGCCGATACTCGCAGCTGGCTTTGAGTTGCTGCCACGCCAGCTGTTGTGATTACGGAGAGGACGCTGGAGATGACAGCGTGCTTCCGCTGCCGTTGGCCCTTGGAGAACACAATGGGAGCCCAGCCGATGATGCCCGCGGGCTTTAGCCTCGGCGAAAAAAATCTGTAACTAGGACGGAACTGGGAGGAACGATATAGAAGTGGCTCGAGCGCCCCGCGAGGTACGTATACAATGCTTGACCGGCGTACATATATGCGGGCAGATTGTTGTCCGTCAACGAGGCGTTCCTTCCTTTGGGAAGGCAGGAAGGAAGGTCTGCCCCGAGGTGACCACAGCGGCCGAGCCTTCGCGGCGCGAACCGTGAAATGCGGCAAGTGTGCATAACACAATCAGAATAGTGGTGGACGAACAGAGTCTGATGCAAGACTGAGAAAGCGTATGTGTAAGAGACACTGTGTATGGCACAGTGAAGCAGTGGACGAGGACTATTTTGATGTTTTGTGGCGCAAGGCCGAGACAAGTGTGGTGTTAGCTGAAGTTAATGAGACGAAATGTATGCCCCGCCGCGGTGGTCTAGTGGCTAAGGTACTCGGCTGCTGACCCGCAGGTCGCTGGTTCAATTCCCAGCTGCGGCGGCTGCATTTCCGATGGAGGCGGAAATGTTGTAGGCCCGTGTACTCAGATTTGGGTGCACGTTAAAGAACCCCAGGTGGTCGAAATTTCCGGAACCCTCCACTACGGGGTCTCTCATAATCAAATGGTGGTTTTGGGACGTTAAACCCCACAAATCAATCAATCAATCATGAGACGAAATGTATGCAGAAATGAGCCATGAGAGGGTAAGTTTGGTGGTAGCAGCAGCTATGCATTGGTGACGAAAAATTGGGGGCAGTGACTGCTAAGGTATGAACTATGCGCTATACTTATCTTAATGGTGTGACCTGTAGTTCTTAATTGATCTGCTTTGCTGGTATTTGTTTCGTGCTAATATGTGCAGCGGAGATGGAAAGAAACGCTAACCGAGTGACATCGCGTTCTTTGCTGTTTCGCATTTTTCTCAAGCATTTTCAGCCTTGACGGTAATAAAGCTAATAGAGTCATACATAATACATTCGAGAACTATACAATCATCTTTATATTGCCACCAATGCTAGACAGGGATAAAAAAAATGCTATAGGCCTGTGTTGACAGCGCAGCACAATCACAGCGAAAGATGAACTAGTGCCACTTCTATATAGAAGCCGTTGCTGAACATATTAGGACTGTTTCGTAAATAATAAATCGCACGTGTGCAAGGACACTAATAGAATATGACATTTATAAGCACAAGTTTAAATTGTTGTACATTTCTTGTCAGACACTTCAAAAATATGCTCCGAGCGCACTAACAGAATCTGCCATCTCTAAAGGCCAGAAAAAATTCCGCTTCTTTGTCAACGTTTTTTTTTTATTTAGGTGTATATAAGATAACTTGCTTTATTAAGGGTTCGTTTCTCAATAATTGACCGAAGTCTAGATGTCTAAGCCGCAGAGTGCTTCATTAGCCATTGCCCCAATTTCCTTTTACTGATTCCTTGCAATGTCATGTTGTCCGTCTAGTGCACAATTGTCACATATGTAAGTCAAAATCGAGAGTGACCCTGAAATACTCCCTTGCGGCACCCAGCACCGTCCGGCTTGCTTGCTGATATATCGTCGTTGGTTTCTACTAACGCGTGTCCTGCTTGAAAGATGCGGTTTTAAAAGTGCACGCGCTGTATCGCGAATACCACATACATTTCTAATTCGCTAAGAAGGATGGAATGTAGGATTAACGAATGATTGTCTAACCCGAATAAAACTGTGGTTCCACTGAAAGCAAAGCTAACGAAAGCACAATGGTCCTCAAACCTTCACATCCATCAGCTAACAGGGTGTCAGCCTATCTGCTTCGTGCACAAATCATATCTCTATATAGTTAACGCTCGCAAGTAGCCACATTGCCCGAGTTCCCGAACAATCTCTCATTGTGGGACCGCCTCTCAATCACAGATTATGCAGCATCGATTCTCTTTGTTCTTGCTGGTTGGGCAACTGCATCTTAATTAGGTCACGTGGAAAGAGTGCGCAAGCCTTGGAATGCCCACGCGCTGAGAAATGCCGGCGTACAAAACTGATCTCCGATGGCGACACAGCAGTTATCATTAAACGATAATTGCATGAACCACCGCTTACTCTACTTTATTCATTGACTGACTGAAATCACGTAACAATATAGACAGGACACGTTTCGTTTACTCTTTCTACAAACTGTGCGTGCACTCGTCGAATCATCCTCAGCGAGAATTCTATAGCTGACGTTACCGGGACACACACACGTTCGGCGGGGGTCGCATCGAAAATTCACCATCCGTAACAAAACTTCTTTCATTCTTGTTTTTGTTTGTTAAAGGGAAGAGTAAAACGATTACGCCGTATCCCGTAACCCGATCAACCAACAACGCGAATCCCATAGCATGCGCGTCGCGTTAGAAGTGGAGAGATTGCTCGGCGAGATTGTATACGTGCGAGGCTCCTGGCATGCTCACGCTTCCTTGCCTCTGGCAGTGGTTCTCGGGTACAATAGGTCGGTGTTCTTCTATTTGTATTCGAATCTCGTGCGCGCGTCGACGAAGGCGACGCGGAGGTCTTAAAAGAGATCACCGTAGGTGGACTCCCACTGAGCCCCACTGAGCTGCTGCGGGACGTGCTCTTCGAGAAGAACGGCAGGGTGCCGCTGAGAGAGGAGACGGAAGGGTCTCGTGGAAACAATCTGCATCCAATTTTAGGCTACGCGAAACTGATTGCCCGAGCTGCTACCTTATTATTATTATTTATTTTCCTCTCGTTTCAAGGCGAACTGCTTTTTCGTTCGCTTGCAGAAACGCTATACAAGGAGAACAGATCAGGTGATGGGTTTAGGAAAGGAAGAAAAAAAAAAGGACGTCACGGAAGACGAATGGACGCTGCCGCGTCCTCCGCGCGCGGCACACGCACGAGTGGACAATGGATAACCGTTTGTTGCAGTTCGCCTTCTTAACGAGGGTTAAGGGAAATGGAGCTTGAAGCTACCGGCGTTCTCAAGGTGGTGCTTGGTATATAGAAAAGTAAAACGCCGTTGCTAATGACATTATGGGCTCACTGGAAGTGATTCCACCGATCAAGGTGATGAGTGCGCTGAACGTGAGTTCTTTGAGTAGCCGATTAATGGTCTTTTAAGTACATATCCATAGCATCTGTAGAGGACGAGGAGTGACATGATCATCATCGGAGATTAGAGCAGTGCATTCGGAAGAAAGAAGAGGTGAGCGGGTGGGTGGGCACGGCGGCTCGTCCTTTCCTCAACATTTTGGTGCCGAAACCCGGGAGCCCTCTCGTCTCCAAGCGAGCTTGTCGAGCAGAAGCTAGATGAGTCAGCCTCAGGACAAAAGGGGGAATATAACAGCAGCATACAAACCTCCATGGGTTCCCACGACAGAATTTAAAGGTCCCTGGTTCAATCCCGGGTTTCGGCACCAAAATGTAGAGAAAAGGACGAGCCGCCGTGCCCATGGCAAAGCCCACCTGTTCACCTCTTCTTTCTTCTGAATGCACTGCTCTAATCTCCGATGATGATCATGTCACTACTCGTCCTCTACACAATTTGCAACAACATCTTCGTGGCATGCGTAGCGGGCGGTCTATTTTACGCATGCCTTTACTCGTCGCCGTCTTGAAATGTTAACAATGTCTTTCTTTGCTTTTTTTTTGCTATATAACAAACTCACTAGTTTTTCCTTATTTTGCCAGGCCCAAATACTTCGACAATTTTCTTTGTTTCCTAGACCACTGTCGGAGGGCAAAGGGAGACACTTAATGAGCTAGTTTTATCTAGTAAACACGTCAACGATGTTCTCTCCTGCATTTGGAGAGATCTCCCTAGTTCTTGGTGCCCACTGTACTGCGATTTCTGCATTGCATTCATGAGTCTTCCTTTGTTCGCAAAAGACAAAGAAAAATTCTCACGACCGCATGGAACAAGCAGCACAGTCACAGCACGTGCGAATTTCTCAGAGACACGAGAAGAATTTATTGCTAAGTTATTCTAAATCAAAATACATTTTTGGGATGTCTTCATACTAATGTAATGGTATTGCATATTAGAATTATATACTTATATAATTCTTAGACAACCAAATATTTAATTTTCCTTAATCTAAACTTCATAAGTTTCCCCTTATGTTCGCCGCCAGTTTATATGGCCCATCCCCCAATGTGAGTATAAGCCGCTTGTAAAGGGTCAAGCAAGCAAGCAAGCAAATTTGGAAGAGCAGCCTTTTTAAAGACCGTTGCAAACTCTCTTGGGCAACTACTACAGATATACATGTAAGGTACTCACTGGGCTATAAATCATAATTTTTGCGAAGTATAGGGGAGCTGCCACTTTGCCATGACTCGTCATTCTGCGGAGAAGCGACATCTACACACATTTGTAAAACATGGCAACCTTGTTGATGCTGTGGCTCACGATGATGACAGAACCATGGCTGAGCCTTTTCTAATGGCTTGGACGCCTTAAACGACCCAGTCGTTTCGCTGTTCACGCTGTGTGATGCCTCGTTGTAACTGCACTCTTCTGCCTCTCTACAACAACGTACGCGTATGTTAACGCGATTGCTTTCTCGAGATGACGTCCGTATACGGCATTCGGCGAAGGAGTTTAAAGCACCGGCGGGGCCTTTGGTGGAGCACTCGACCGCCACGCTCGTGGTCCGGGCTCTAATCCCCTCTGATCATAGATAATTCTTGTTCATTTCGCACAGTAACGCTTACCAATGCCTACGGTGGCCGCGATGGACGAGTATATGCCACCAAAACGGGCTATTGTTTGGATCTCATGGCCGCTTTCGCTGTGATAAGAGTGACCTTTCCTCAATTACGGGACTGTGATCTGCGGTTTTTATTTATTGAAAAAAAAAAAAAAAAACCGGAAGCGAAAGGCGCTGCAATAGACCTATAAAGGAATTCGCTGTTCCACGACCTTGTTTGTACTATAAGACGTCACGACATACGAGAAGTTCTTGGGTAAGCCCTAGATGGCGGTGCTCGTAAGGAGAATACAGAATTGTTTGCACATTCAGGCGAGCCTGTTTGCACCTGAATAGCTCAGCGTCTGTTGACCCGAGCTTAAAGTAAAGGATGACGGCACAATTGAAATGAAAGGCAAGCTTGTGCCTGTCGTTAAGCATGATCGTTTTTTTTTTTTGCCAGCGTCACAGGTGTGCCAGTAACGTATGCCATGCCGCTTCGCGGTTCGCACTATTCCAACGCGTTAGCGCCAAAGAGCTCGTTTCGCAGAAATTCCGGTGTCGACGTCGGCGTCGGCGTTGGCGTGTCCGGTTGTAAGCGAAAAATGAGCTCTGTTCCGGGACTGAAATTCGAGCAAGATGCAAATAAAATACTTAATAAAAATTCGTTGGTTCAATTTGGAATCAAGTCCAGCCTTTGTATGGCAGGCAGGTTTTTCTTTCACAGAGCCACGCCATTGTTCGAAACTGTCTCAGGAAGAACAAATCTTTTTGCGAATGTCACGTGGTGTGAAAAGCCTCCTTTCCGATTAATAGTGCGTGACAGAAGCACAGAATCACGCCAGGTGTCAAAAAATGCGAATTTCGCGACGAGCCTGTGTTTTAAAGGCCGACCCTTACAAAGCGCTACGACATATATATATTCATCATATCAAGCAGAACTATGAACCATGTGAACAGCTCCGTTGAAAGAAAGAGAGAGAGAGAAAGAGAGAAAGAATATTAGGAAGGTATAGGAAGGTTAACTAGACTATGTTCAGTTTGCTACCCTACACGGGTGGACAGGGGAAAGAGGGAGTAAAATAGAAAGGATGTAGAGGATACACATTGTACATATCACACACACCGCACACACTGTACAGATTTCGCAGGCGGTCGCACAGGGATGTTGCCCTCAAGAATAGTAGAAGGGCTCGTGTGGTTTTCTGGGCTGATGTACTTGAAGGCCACGCACCCGAGATCTTCTCCAGAGTAAAGGGTCGCTCATCTCATCTACTTAAAGCACGCTGGGGAGCTGCGTAGGCTTGGGTGTTGCCTTATATACGGACAACTAAGGCACCTTTCGCTGATTCGTCAAAGAGGTGATGGCGTAGGGAACACTTCGCAACCGTCCCTGCAGTTGTCATTTGAGAATATTTTGAAACAGCCAATGTGAAACAGCGCAGATAAGTTCGTTTCCGAGACACGGTTGAGGAATCCACGGAATGCCAAAGCGAGGCTATAGCAAATAAATTGGGAACGTGTCGCGTACGGGACTGTGTCACGCTATCGTAAGATTATATATATATATATATATATATATATATATATATATATATATATATATATATATATATATATATATATATATATATATATATATATATATATATATATATATATATATATAGTGCTCCTAAAGGCAAACCTCAAGCGTCCTCCGCGTTTTGGTCAGCATAATTAGACTGACAGAGGCAGGGTTGACGGTGACGTACCACTCTACCAAATACGTCACGTGTTATGGCCTGTTACAATCGATTGAGAGGAATGAAATCGATTGAGAGTAAAAGCAAGATTGCTTTAGACTTCGAGTCTTCTCAGGTGCATTCACACGGTACCTTGTGATTTATCCATTGCACTTTTCGCTGCATTACTTTTTTATCTTATTATCAGGCATTCAGAGGCTCTTCAGGTTACATCTCTCACCTGAATTCATGCACATTCCTTACTATCTAATGCATTCAAACATAGGTCGACGTTATCAGGCGCTCCGGGCGACAAACAAAGGCGCCGTTGTGTATTATCGTTCCTTCGAAACTTTAAAACTCGCGCGAAAAAGAATGACGCTAGTTTTCTTTCCTCCGAGCCTGCTGCACACAAATCCGAACCGTCGATCGAGCGGAAGAAGCGATCAACAACAAAACACCACCAAGGACGCATTCACGCGTGTGACGCCCGAAAATGGATCGTTTTATCGTCCGGCTGCCGATCGGGCCTGGCACATGCGAGCAGCGAGGCATTCCTGTGGTTGTCATCCGCGGGGTAGCTCCAATTACTCCCATCGATGACGGCCTTGGAGCGGCCGGACGGAACCTTCCTGCGTGCGCCTCCGGACTTCAGTTGTGCGAGGACACGGTCGTTTAAATTCGCTCCGCAGAAACAAGCGAAGGGTCCCGCAAGTGAAACAAAAAACCAAAAAGGTTCAATCAACTTCACGCCTACAGCTTTCCTCTTTGTGTGTGTGTGTGTTTCTTAGCAAGGAGGCTTATAAGTATGAACTGCATCCCGATGGCGCATAAAAACCGGGGGAGCCCGATCAATAGCGCCGCGTCGACCGCGAACGCCTTCTCTATCCGTCAAGCGAGCGACAGGAGATTAAAACTCGAATCGGAGTAGAAACAAAGGAACGGCCAAGGAGGCAGGTAAAGCGGGACGAGGAAACACACATCGCGTTGCGTGCCGAAGACAATGAAATTCGGCATACCGAAACGTTCGATCGACAAAAAGACAGGGGTGCGTGCGCGTTCGCCATCGATGCATCGAAAGCCGGGAGGGTCCCTTCCTGCAGCCGGATGGATGGATGGGAATAAGGAGTCCGGCTGGCCGAAGACGAAGCTACGGAGCGTTAGTGAAGGAAGAGGAGAAGTTTGCGTGACTGTGCTGATACGCACCTGCAGATGTGTGCGCCTCGCGCGACCAAGCTAACCGCGCGTTAGCGTAGAAGACCACCTGGTTTCTGCGCGGCGCGATCTAGCCACCCTCATGGACCTCGAAGAACGAAACACGCGAATACCGCAACACCTCGGATACAACGAAGAACCGTTCCGGGAATCTACAAGGCAGAAGAAATAAAGTTAAGTGCATTAGCATCATGATGACAATGATGAGCATCTAGTTTTAATCGAGCAAGACAATGGTATGGTCAATGAGTGCCATGACTCATAATGCGGTTGTTTAAGGTGAGCAATGGTTTGCGGTGGCAGGATGTATTGTGGCAGTAATGTGGCCTAAATAACACGCGCTTAACGGAAGCATCGAACATGTCTATGCGTTACATAATGAGAGTGAAACGTGCAGTGGTCTATGTGTGTTCCATGGCCGAGGAGAGATCATGACACCGAAATGACAGAATGTAGAAGCAACACGTCTGTCTGCTAGAGACGTCTGATCCCAAAAAACGTATAATAAAGTATATATGAACAAATTATACTCGAGGTGTAAGAAATAAATATACAGGTACACTTTAGGAGGATGCGAAAACTCATAAGGTTCCTGAAAGGGTCCATACCGATACCGCAGCTGTGGTGAAGTGCATCTGAGCATCACCTCCCCACAATACACCTCGGCAAATTTCGTTCACCGGAAGTTATTAGCGTTGTACTAGAACAGCTTATTGCTCTCCCATAGTAGAGTCTTACGCACTCTAAATCGTCGAACATTTGTTCTAACCACATTGCGGGAAATATATATTGGTTTCGATTCTCAGCACGACTGATGTGGCGGAAGACAAACCGTCGCGACAATCGGTAGTGTTATATACATGTGCCCATTTCGCAATAGCTGCCTATCCTATACGTCTATCTTTCACTTCGCTTCCCCTCCGCCTCGTAGTATCCATCCATGAATCGACAAAATTTCGGTGAAGTTTTTGTGTATTCTTTTGATGAAGAGTATCGCTGGACGCAACATAAGCACTATAAATGAACATTGTCACAATGTTAATTAGAACACATCGAAGGGCTATAGTCTTCATATTCCAGTAAATGAATGTCAACGGCGAACAGTGATGAAAATGACAAAACCAAAGAAGACACGTAAACATGAAGCACTATAAAACAAGATGTTTCGCTTGTACAGGCGAAAAAGTGCTTCTTGTGATAAAAAGTGCTCTCTTGTGATAAAAAGTGCTTTGACAATCTCTTGTGTAAGTGGGATCTTGCTCCTGCCCATTGCCCGTGTGCCTTCTTGCGTGTTGTACTATCCCCAATAGGGCACAGTTTGCAAACTTTCATCACAGGCATACGTCGCCAAAAGAAAAAAAAGGAAATGTCCTAGGTATCTCTGAAATTAACGTATACACTGCCAAACACATGTCGCCAGTCAAACTGCGGTCAATCGTTTCTGAACCTCTTTTCTCCGATCCCTCAGACGCGGAGTGTTGTTATAAGCCGACAGTGGCGGTACACTTCGTGACAGAGATGGAGCAGTCGCCAATGTGGGAAGGAACGTGTCACCCAATCGATAAAAACAAAAGAAAGAAGAACCGAGGGGAGGAGAAAAGCAATCTACGCCCATTGTTCAAGGGTGCGAGCAAATCAGGAAAGCCGGCCGGTACAAAATAACAACGAAAGAGCAACAACGAAAAAGACTCCGTCACTTAACGAACAGTCGACGAATGCTCGAACACTGTCGCTTACAAGCCGCCCCACACGTGGAGCTTGCAGCCAAATCCTTAAAGGTGCACTAAAAGGCCTTAAAGGTGCACTAAAAGGCCTTAAAGGTGCATTTAAAGGCCTTAAAGGTGCACTAAAGAGAACAACGACGTTCTTGGTATCAGCAAATTACTCTTTGACGACACCCAAATCACCACGCTTGCGGTACGAACATTCTTGGTTGCAGAAAAAGAAAAAAAAAAGCGTGAAAAGGAAGTGCAGGTGGCGAAGCCACCTTGAAGTTTCCGCACCAGTCGACGCGACGTCGTAAATTTTGGCGGCATGTACTAGGGCCCTGTATAGTTCCTGATTAGATGAGAATTAATTAAGCACATTGTTTTTTTGATAATAGGTTGGTCAACTCGCTCATGAGTCCAGTCAGGTGGATTCACTGAGACCCTGATCGAGCAGTGAGTGTGAGTCTGAGGAAGTCCAGTTGAGTAGTATCTTCGTAGGTCTGAGTCCGAGGGAGTACGGTTGAAGAAAACTTTCATGAGTGCGAGTCCGCGTGACTTCGTCTCGGGGAGGGTTTGATGAGTCTGAGTCCGAGTGTGTCCAAAGCGCAAAATATATTTCTTGAGTGAATATGTGTGGGTTGCACTTTCCTTTTTGCCGACTTAGGTTACCAAGTAGTCATCTGCAGCATTACTATCAATGTCACGTGGAGCCACGTTTATACTCACGTCTACTCACTGGTATTCAAAGCAGCGTCGTTCATATACGCTTTCAATGTTTATTAATTAAAGGCGTGAATTATGTAGTTGGGTGCCTTGATCTACCTCCACCAACTGTTCCGGAGAATTTATTGATTCTTATATGTCCTATTATGTCACCCCTTCCAAGAAAAATGACCTTATTGGTTTGTAAGCACTCGGAACTCGCTTTCGGAGATACTTTAACAAACGGTCCCTCCCCCCCCCCCCCCAAAAAAAAAAGCACCGATTATTGGTGTTAAAGAGCATTGACACCACAGTCGAAGAAGATAATTCTATAGGCTGACGGACTCATGAGTCGACTGACACGGACTCATTCAGACTCAGATAAAGCCGTGAGTTTGAGTCTGAGTGAGTCCAAGTGATTAATGCTCTGGTGAGTTTGAGTCCGAGTGAAACAGGCTGAAGAAAATTTTTGTGAGTCAGAGTCCGAGTGAGTCCGGCCCAGCGGAATTTTCGTGAGTCTGAGTCCGAGTACTGAGCCCGAAGCTGCAAACATACTGCATGAGCAATTCTGAGTGAGCTCCACAAATTATGCCGACCTATGCCGAAGTTCTGACGGGGCTTCAGAGTTCATACCAAGTTTCCGAGAATTTCGTCAAGCCGATGTGGCTAAAAACAATGGGGACAAGAACAACAAGAGAGAAGGCAGGGAGGTTAACCAGGCACATGCCCGGTTCGCTACCCTACGCTGGGGAATGGGAAGGGGGCATAAAGACGAGAGAGAGACTTAATTACAAAAATACGCATTGAAATTCGTGGCATCACGTATGGATATTTCGTAGGGAAACTCAGGAAAGAAAACTTTAGATGTTAATTTTCTAATGCATTAATAAACCTGATGATGTGAAACGAACGGCACTATAAAGTTCTGAAAGGATAATTTATTAGTTCATTTATTGTTTTACTGGCCATCTGCCAAGGTGGTTGAAGTACTCGACTGCTGGCGCGAAGGTCGTGGTATCGAATGCCGGCCGCATTGTTCGTAGAGGTGAAAGTACTTGAGGCCCTTCAACTTCGATTTAAGTGCATGTTAAAGAAATTTAGTTGGCCTAAATTTCCGGAGCCGGCCACGACGGCATCCTTAATAATCATATCGTGGTTTTGGGACACAAATATCAACAATTATTGTTAATATATTATTGTTATTATTATTATTATTAGTATTATTAAGAGTTACAGGCTCTGCGTAATCGTAGTATATATCGTACAAGCGACGCGCAGAGCTACAGCATCGTTGATCACCACGTGGACAGTCAGCCGTACCATCGCTTGGCAGCCAGCCGGCTTCCTATAGTGGACAGGGCAGCCTTTTGTTCGGCGCTCGTGGTCAGTCTATTTCCGGGGGCGGGTCATGGGTTTGTACGATGACCACCGGTCGGTGTGTATCGATGCTTGCGCGAGACGCACGTGAACAACTCATTTCGACTTGAACGACGCGATGTTGGAAAAAAAAAAAAAAACGCTCGACGCCGTAAATAGGTACGAAGACGACCTTTTCGGTCGCTGTTGTGACAGGAACAAAGTGCTTCTCGTAATCACTTCCAAAGCGATCCGTCAGACGCTGAACGCCCTCCTCCTCTCTCTCTCTTCGATATTTTCTTTTTCTCTCTTTTTGTGGCAATCACGCGAAGAAGCTATCGTGGTGTCAGTGGAATCGCCTGCGCTACATAAGTGTTTAACACGTGTAACGGCCAGGCTATTTTTTTTTTAGATTTCGCCACCGCGACGAAGGAAGACGTGTCCGTGTGCTCGGAGAACGTGCCAAGTCCATTTCCTAGCTTCGCGTTCGTAACAGGCTAAGCGGGAGTTGACGTGTTTCCAAGCGCGAATTAACATATTGCATCAGCTCATTTTGAGAGACCCTAGGTACCTGTTGTACGTAAAGCCTTTCCCGCAAGAAATAAACAAGAAGCTGCTCGCTGACATGAACAGCTTACCAAAGAACGTTGCAGGCAGCCGTCTTAAAGAAGATTTCTGTTTTCCCCGGATAAAGGTGCCGACCTCTCTGTTCAAAACTCGGCGTGGATTCGTTCGTCTTCGCGGGATAGGCGTTGTCCCATGGTGCATCTTTTGCTTGTCCCGTATGGGGCATTGCGTCATGCTTTCGTTGGCGAACAATCAGTTATTGCGTGATATGAGCCCATGGAGTTATACAGGAGTGTACCGGCAACCCTATTTGCTACAAGCGTGGGGAGACATTACGACACACCTTTCGTGACTGTCCTGCTTACAAAACGCAAAGAGAAGCACTCGCAGCCTCTTGACCACTGACCGGTGACGGCACAACCTATTTCGGAATGTCGTCCTGAGAAGTCCTCGTGGATGAGGGCGTCAACTTGGCATTGCTCATAATCTTCAAGACGACAGAATTTTGCACCGGCGGTTCTGGAAAACTATATAGCGACGTCGTGAAGAGTGTGAAGTGTGCGTGCACCGCCTCGCCCTCTTCTCCCCCTTGTCGGGTATACCATACCAGCAATTTTATACTGCTTAAAATCCCCACCTTGCCTCTTCCTCTCCTTTTCCTTTTTTTCTTTTAGGGCCCACTACGTAAATAAGTTCTCCTTTATCTCCTCTGATGTGTGTTGGTTTTGGAACGTTAAACCCCACAGATTGTATTATTATTATTATTATTATTATTATTATTATTATTATTATTATTATTATTATTATTATTATTATTATTATTATTATTATTATCGATTGATATTGATTGATTGATTGATATGTGGGGTTTAACGTCCCAAAACCACTATACGATTATGAGAGACGCCGTAGTGGAGGGCTCCGGAAATTTCGACCACCTGGGGTTCTTTAACGTGCACCCAAATCTGAGCACACGGGCCTACAACATTTCCGGCTCCATCGGAAATGCAGCCGCCGCAGCCGGGATTTGAACCCGCGCCCTGCGGGTCAGCAGCCGAGTACCTTAGCCACTAGACCACCGCGGCGGGGCATTATTATTATTATCGTCCTCAAGAGCCCTATATACAACACTATTCCAAGTAACCTTCAAAACGTTTCAATAAAGGAGTTTATTACCTCGCGAATAGATCTACCACCGCAACAAAAGATTACGAGCTGTGTTATGGGGATTTATGGCGCGCTGTAATTGCTTTCTCTATTATCCCGTCCCGACAAACGCACTAGAAGCTGAGCACGGAGGGACGGCACGGGGAAAGGAAGTTACGTCACGCACGCGTCATGAACTTGAGCTCCTTTTCATTTTTTTTTTCTTCCAACGCATCCCTTACCTTCGGTGTGATCGCAAGCGAGCGTGCGAGCATGTGGCGACCTCCATCGGCGGCCTCGGTAAGTATGCACCCCACGGTACTAAAATCAGCCAATGTCCGTGAATATGTGTATATGGCGCGGTAAATTTCTGCATATGACATCATTTGTAAAAAGAAGAGTGAATGATTTCTTGCACACTCTCAGAGTTGATTATACATTTCAGGCCGCGGGATGCGTTATAATGTTTGGCTCGCGTGCACTCAGAAACTCGACTACTGATCGGCTCGTGTTTACGGACAACGCTGAACGAGCTTCGCAGTTCTTTATGAGCCCTAGGGGGCACTTCTATAGAGCGCGCTCTTGCAAAGCTTCAGCTAAACGCGTTGAAACTCACGTACGCGCTTAGTCGTGTGCTCAGGGTTCCCCTTCAGGGGAGACGGGAGGTGAATGTTTGTCGCAGCGGCACCCTCCCTATGAAGTCAATGTATGGAGCTGACATTGCGCCCTCCCGGCCGAATCGCGGCGCCCCCTTCATAATATGTCACCCTTCTAGTCACACTAGAAAGTGTGGCCGCCTCCCCCTCCCCTCCCCCCTGTGCGCACACTATGCTCACCCTTCTTCGTGCAAACGTAAAGCGGGTATGAAGGACGTTTGTGTTTGCCTTAGTAGTGTTACGTTACTCTATTATGTACTAACGTGTAAAGGTTTGTATTACCATATTCCTTGTCCTGGCAACCGTATTGTACACAAACTTTAGTTTTTTATATGTGTCAGTCTCTTATTCGGCATAGTTATACGAATGAACTTCTCGTTTACACATTTTTTTAGATGGTTTGACAAGCCCCGCCGCGGTGGTCTAGTGGCTAAGGTACTCGGCTGCTGACCCGCAGGTTGCGGGATCGAATCCCGGCTGCGGCGGCTGCATTTCCTATGGAGGCGGAAATGTTGTAGGCCCGTGTGCTAAGATTTGGGTGGGCGTTAAAGAACCCCAGGTGGTCGAAATTTCCGGAGTCCTCCACCTCGGCGTCTCTCATAATCATATGGTGGTTTTGGGACGTTAAACCCCACATATCAATCAATTAGATGGTTTGACAAACCTACACGAGCTTACTGAAACTGCGATGCTATGTAGCTTTTCCTTCTTTCACGTCGATGATTTTTCGCGAATTCCACTTTCTGTAGAACACAGTATAGTTAGCGTTATTGAAAATCACCAGTATGGATTCGAAATGTGTTAAAATTAATAAAGAAACGAAGTTCCCTGCCGGTTGCGACGCCGCGAAATCTCGGCTATTTAGACGACCGAGACGCGATAAACGGCGTGCGCTGCGGCCAGCGTGCAGTGAAGCGCACGCAGCGATCAGCTGGCGTGCTTGCTTTTGTACACACGGGCACGTGCGGCGTGCGACTTGCTTTGTCGTGACGGCGGTGGTCAGGTGCGCGACACGCACGGCTGCCCACCGCCTTCACTAGCCTGAACGCAGTACTCGGGTCATTGCGCCATCCGCCGTTAATGGTGGCGTATAATGTGGGGGGACGGCTGCTGTCTCAAAAAAATGGCCTGTTGCAGCGCGACTGGCACGATCATGTACTTAAAGAGTTAAACGCTATTGTACAACTCTAAAGTGGTGCGAAAACGAGCGGCAACACTTTTCCTCCAACACGCGTTATGCTCCGACGTCACGACTCGTCTCCTCTTTAGTCCTCGAGATTGATTGATTGATATGTGGGGTTTAACGTCCCAAAGCCACTATATGATTATAAGAGACGCCGTAGTGGAGGGCTCCGGAAATTTAGACCACCTGGGGTTCTTTAACGTGCACCCAAATCTGAGCACACGGGCCTACAACATTTCCGCCTCCATCGGAAATGAGTCCTCGAGAGGCCAAACAACCGGATTCTGTCCTTTCTGTTGGACGTGATTTCTCTTGACAGTGGGCATTAAGCTGTACGGTGAAATGGTCAAAAGATCTAACGGTTACACTGTGGTTAAGAGTGTTACCCACAGCAGAAGAACCTAAGAAGACGACTGAGTGAGCGCGAGAGTGAGGGAACGTGAAGTGCGTGAGCTTCGGAATGCGGACGAGGGAAGCCAGCGTGGCTGGCGAACCGAGCAGCGCAGGACGATCGGCCTGAGGGGCCCAAAATGGACCGAGCTGGTGTTACCAGACTAGTCGGAACGAGCTTGGTGGTTCCTTGTGGCGAGCGAGGGTTCCGGTCGTGCGGTTCCAGCGTGTGGGATGGTATATTCGGAGGGCAACCAGTATACCGAAGCCGTGGACATGCTTCTGAGTTGGCTCGAGTGCGGCACAACCGCCTGCTGAGAGCATGGCCTTGGTGCTACGCCAGTGCGTCGTCTTCGCACGATTTCCCGGTGAACGAGCATTTGCAGGTCGGCTCGCGGCCTCACGACCGACTCATCGCGTCGTCCGTGCTGCAAGCGTGCGTCAGCTAAGCGGTCATCGGTACCATCAGTGATGCCTACGGACCCATGGATTTCGTCGGGGCGAAGGAACTAGGCGTATGCTTACTGCACTACGAGAGGACCGAGTACAGTAGCGTGTAGCATACGTGTGTATTTCTTTTTTTTTTTTTTTGGTGAGAGTGTCTATAAAAGTTTCTTGTCCTTGACTTTGTGCCTCAGAACCCACGAACCACAATGTACGGTTATGCTCCGTCCGGAACAATTAGTCCATTGTACTCGACGCCACCTCATGAATTCGTCCCTTAAACTCTGTCACGCTTGCGAGCTCTCTCTCTCTCTCTCTCTCTCTCACACACACACACACACACACACACACACACACACACACACACGCGCGCGCGCACACACACACACACACACACACACACACACACACACACACACACACTAACACACACACACACACACACACACACACACACACTAACACACACACACACTAACACACACACACACACACTAACACACACACACACACTAACACACACACACACACACACACATCGTTAGCCAAGAGAAACCATCTGTTACCGATATGGGACAGTGCTGGTGGTACGCCAGGAGGTAGTACAAGTCAGTGAAGAATCGATTGTGTGTACAATAAATGTCATAGGCCCAGGAAAGTAGTCGTTTAGGCAGCACTCGGCGTTTCGATCCCCGAACGCCACCCAATACTGATTCCCTGTCTCCTACGCGATGCAAATAGCAATTGGAAAATTTCCCTCGACCTACTACACATTCGTAGAATGAGTGATTCTTAAGAGAGAGAAAGGAAGAGAAAAGTGAGCCCCGTTATTGTCTGCTTCAGTGAACGACACCGCCACAGTAGCCCACAAAGGATGGGGGTGAGGAGGGATAAAACGGGTAGGATGAAAGGTGTAGAAAAGAGGAAGAAGAAGCGACAACAAACTGAGGGAATAGGAGAGATAGGACAGATGGAAGCACGGTCACTGGAGTCCGAGGACGGGGCACACTTGCGAGAGCTTTTGTCGGCGTCTGTAGATGGCGTAGAGCAAGTCCAGTAAGTCAGAGCTACAGTTTCGTCGAAGGTCGTTGGCGTCAGGAGGTGACGTAGGGTGAGCCCAGTCGGCCAGAGCTACGCTAACGCCGGAGATCGCAAGCACGCGGAGCGCGCGGGCGCACAACCGGTCGGCACGGAATCCAGCAAGCGGCTCCACACATTCGTAGAGTTCGCACATTCTGTGTGTTTCTTGTGGGATCTATACAGACCACGAAAGGCGATACAATCCATCATTTAGTCTAAATATAGGGCAAGCAAGAAATGAGAGTGGGAAGGATTACGACCAGTGCAGAAGATTATCTCGAAGAGTCCCGTTGGTACATGATGATGATGATGATGGCTTAAACGAATGGCTCTCACCCACTCTGAGGGATTGGCCAAGAAACGATTATTTAGACAGTGGATCACATATTACATTTAAATCTAATAAATTAAAAAAAAAACAAGTTTAGAAGAAACCAAATTTTACTAACTTAGAGATTCGCAATCAAAACCGCCTTGATTCGATTAAGCCCCGCCATGGTGGTCTAGTGGCTAAGGTACTCGGCTGCTGACCCGCAGGTCGCGGGATCAAATCCCGGCTGTGGCGGCTGCATTTCCGAAGGCGGAAATGTTGTAGGCCCGTGTACTCAGATTTGGGTGCACGTTAAAGAACCCCAGGTGGTCAAAATTTCCGGAGCCCTCCACTACGGCGTCTCTCATAATCAAATAGTGGTTTTGGGACGTTAAACCCCACAAATCAATCAATTAATCAATCATTGATTCGATTAAGAATCTTTGTACAGCCGAACAAATATCCCGGTGACAATGACCTGATTAGGAGGCTCCCAAGGATAGAATATTATGAATAATGAAATCCAATCTAATTCAATTAAAAATAAAGACCAAAATGGTGCTAATACGGGGTAGAAGGGAAAGAGCACGCGGATTCGGCGCAAGTGTGTTCTTTCCCCTCTGTCCAATCCGGTGTTTTTTTTGTTTTATCGATATTACGACAACAGCGCGATGCAACTTAACACACGTGTGTGCTCCGCATACAAGCCAACAGCAGTCCCGAAACAGTGTCTTTGGCAGCTGCGTTGGTCACTAAGGGAAAAGGCGAATCGGTTGAAACGAGGTGTACGAGCATGGGCATGAACGCGGGTGGGCTAGGGCGGGAGACAGAAAGAGATAAGCGCTCATTATAGGTACGGCAGAGGGGAGACAGATAAGCGAAGGTAAGACACGTACGACGATAAAACAAGAATAACGATAACCGTGACAACGACGACGAGAAGGAGACGACGAACAAAGCCAAGAGAGTGATAAAACGACGATCTGCGTAAAGACGGACCGGGGCGCCGACGGGCCATCGTGCATGGTTGGCGTGACTGTCGGCTGTTAGCCCCGTTCTTCGCCGCGGCACCGGGCAGACAACGGCGTCGGTGAGATATTCCCGGAGCCCCAAATCCCTTCCCTTCTATCGAGGGAGCCTGTGGTTACTTTTTTTTTTTCCCGTGCTATCACGCCACGGTTTGTCGTTCGCAGTTCTTGCGTTATGCCGAAGCAAAAGCTCGCAGGCCTGCGGTGCGAGGCCAGTGGGGTCTAGACCGAGGAACAAGGACGTAGTGGCAGTCCAGCTAGACGGACTATATCTAATATAAAATCAAGACGTGAGTTCATAACATAATTGATTTGATTGATATGCGGGGTTTAACGTCCCAAAACCACTATATGATTATGAAAGACGCCGTAGTGGAGGGCTCCAGAAATTTCGACCACCTGGGGTTCTTTAAGTTCATAACATAAGGAGGGCATGCATTGCGGTCCATGCTCTTTTTTATTTGTACATCCTACTCAGTGAAAAGAGTTATCTGCGTCGAACTGCTGTTCTCAAAAGAAACCGAGTGAAAGCCGAGGATGGTACGGCTAAGCGGCGAGCTTTGACGACACGAAAACACACCCCGTATTGCGTCACCACCAAGAGTGGGCCAAGCGAAAGATGGTATGAATTTGATTTCCAGCGGTCATAACTCAGGGTTGACACGTGCAGATGCTAGCTTACACTATAGGTTACAACAACGCAAGTAGTTTCGCTTATTCGTGCGAAAACCTAATACTAATCCCTGCTGGAGTTTTACGTGCCAAGGCGATGCTATGATTCTAAGGGACGCCCTTGTGGAGGGCTTCGGAAAGCTGTATCTCCTGCGTTTTTTTTAACCGCATATTAATGAGGCTGACGGGCTTCGGGCATTTCGCCGCCATCGAAATGGGGGCGCCGTGGCCGGTATTCGATCCCACGACCTCCAGGTCAGCCGTCGAGTACCACAACTACAAGACCACCATCGTGGTTGAAGACAAGTCCTCCTGAGGAAACCTTGGACTCGAGCGGCACTCCCTGCTGCGTAGCTTCTAATCATTCCAAGCCTCCATCTTCTTCTTGGCTTCGATCTTGTTAGCTAAATAGTGCTTACAACGTTGAAATGGAGGTGCGAGTCAGCATTCGGAGCTAAACATGGAGGCGAAAAAAGCGAGAGAAAAAAAAAAAAAACACCGAGCAGTGGATACGGGTGATTTTGCTCTCATTTGTCGAGAATCCAGAAATCTCGATTGCCGCGTTTATTACCGGCTTGGGACGTGACGAGATAAGTATTCGGCACATCCGTCTTGCAACTCCGTGGCCCGCGGGGCTGCCACCCAGGGAGAGATAATTGGTGGGTCGCCTCCGATCTTATAGACATGGACGCGGATAACACTGAAAAGACTTGGCCACACATGAGCATAAGTCCCACCCCGTTTTGTACACCACGGAAGCGTTGTCTAGTTGCTATTCATCTCCAATCTGTCCTTGATATAATGAATTCCGACATTTTTTTATACTATTTTAAGAGAAGTGGTTAAAAAGAAGGCAGCTGATGCGGAATATCGTAGGCTCAGAGAGAGAGAGAGAGAGAGAGAAAGATAAAAAATGCAACTAAAAGCAGGGAGATTAACAAGACGCACGTCCGGTTGCTACCTTGCACAGGGGAATGAATGAAGGAGAAAAGAGAGGGAAGAAAAGATGCACATAATCAAGAGCACACTTGAGGAAGCACATGCAGTCTACAGGCGGGTGCTCATATTTGTGGTGTTCAAGTACTCAGGTAGTGCTTTAGTCGCTTACTGCACTAAAGCACACGCACAAGGCCCCAGATTCTTCTCCACAGAAAATGGTCTAGAGTCCAATTGGTTGAAAACCATCCAGAGCTGGCATCACTGGGTGACGTCGGAGCAAGCGCAGCTGCACAAAACGTGTTAGATAATCTCTTCAGCTCCACAGGTGTCGCACGTATAGAGGTGTCTGGCATAGCGATGCGGAACGAGTACATCTTCGTGAATACAAGCCCCAAATAAAGGTGACATAACGGTGACGCATTAGATCGGGAAAGTAGCGGTGGTAGCTGTAGCTTGAGCGAAGGATCCAGTTCATATAAGTGACACCTTTGGAAGCTTGTAGCCGGCCAAAACGTGCGTATAAGATCTCGAGCCAGCAAGTAGAGTTCTCTCGCCGCATCAGTCCTTGATAGGGCAATCAGAACCACACTCGTTCCTTCAAGGGCGGAGCAGGCTGCATCATCGGCTAATTGATTTTTGATAATACCGTTATGTCCAGCCAGCCACGGATATGTAATATCGTGCCCTTGTGCTAGACTTTGTGGAAATATTTTATTTCATTCACCAATCTCTCATGATTCCTCTTACGCATGGCAAACCGACTTTGGCAGAATCTCCGCAAGACCAATGAGGGCAACATTGAACAAGGTGGGGCTTAATACTCCTGCCTGTGCTACGTTCCAGCCGGTGTAATGTTTCGTCGTTTTACCCTAATTCCTTAGCACACAAAAAAAGCACCTGCCAGTTATTTAGCCCTTCGTTCATTGAAACATTCGTCCACTAATGCTCATTGTTTTGAGGGAAGTGAGGAAGGAATCGTGGGCTACACTACCATATGCACCCTTCACATCAAGAAAGAAGGCAGCTGATATACGCTTGCTACTTTTTTCTTGTTGAACAAATGTGGATAAGTCAAGGACACAGTCGATAGCGCAGCGGCCCTGAAAAAGGGCTGCCATGCAGGAAGTGTATACATGGTGTATAGCGTTCCAAGTACTACTCGAGAGAAAATAGAACCATTCTTTCGATCACTTTTTCATGGGAGCTTGCGAGGGCAATAGGGCGGTACGCTGTCGAGTCTAATGGGATTTTTTTTCGGATTCAGAAGTGTAATAATCGATTTGTCTTCCACTCTTGGGAACACTACCGCGGAGCCAGGAGTTATTGAAGGCCCAGATATTCTGATGTGCGCAAACACCGAAAGAAAAAAAAATCGAGAAGGTGCGAACAACAGGGTGCGCCTCTTATTACCATTCTCAAGAACTCATGCGTATAAGTTTACCACCACTTAACATCTTTTGCAATTTCGGTATCTCTCCTCTATGAGAGAAAGTCTTAGGAATGTTCCCGAATCCGCAGTTGAAGTTTGATTGAGCACGGTCCCTTATGTGCTGCTTATGGATAATGCGTTGGATACAGTATAATCTGCGACCTTAATTCGCTCGGTGAGGTATTAGGTGTTACTCTGGGTACCAACTCTGAGACACACCTAAGAACACTTAAACGCGAAGGCCACCGTCCTTTTCTTCTCGCTTGATGTATTGTTCCTGTCTCGCCCCCTGCCCCGCCGCGGTGGTCTAGTGGCTAAGGTACTCGGCTGCTGCCCCGCAGGTCGCGGAATCAAATTCCGGCTATGGCGGCTCCATTTTCGATGGGGGCCAAAATGCTGTGGGCCCGTGCGTTCAGACTTGGGTGCATGTTAAAGAACCCCCAGGTGGTCGAAATTTCCGGAGCCCTCAATTACGGCGTCTCTAATAATCATATATGGTTGTTCCGAAACGTTAAACACCACACATCATTCAATAATATCTCGCCACCCCCCAAAAGCTTTCTCTTTATCTTAACGTAGTCTTGCGTGGCCTCTGTGATTGGAGGAACCTCACCTGATTCTGTACTCCTCCGCGACTGGCCCTACGTTGACCAAGGTATGATGCCAAATGATGGTGTCATCATCTACCGTTGTGTCCCGTAACGTCACAGTGTCTTCATGATGCCGTCGTAATGACGTCGCAAGGTTTGATAGCCTGAGGAACCGTGCATGACGACGTCATGCGGGGACGTTGCCACATCACGATGTTGATTATTTTTGGCATCAGTCATGTGGAAGCGGCTGACGTGAGACGCCGCTTGATTTGAGCGTTTGATGATTCATATAAGACTATCGTTTAAAAAGGAGGTCTTCTATCACGTGAGCATGTACATGTGCTGCTGCGTAATTGTAAACCCTGTATCGCAATTGGCTAGAAGTGTACCACGTGTCACTTCATGCCCTCTTCTCAATTGGTGGGCGCACGGAAGCCACATGCTAATTTCAAAAGGATGCGGCGCAATGCGTGAATATGCCACTCGCGCAGCTACGTCGCTGCACACGTTACGTTGTATCTTTATAGCATGGTACCATGTGCACGCCATGTGAAGGTGCTTCAAGCTATTTACCCGTTACAAAGATTTAATCCCATTCAATCATAATATCAATCATCGAACCGCTCACAGCTTTCTCTGCAGCTCGGCTTGGGCGGGTGCGTCCACAACCTTGATAGCAGTGAACCAGAGAGCCATGACTGCTTTTTGTCTGGCATTATCGTGACTTCTGTGACCCTGTAGGAACTTTGTTTTTCTAAACAACAATGTTTCCCCAGCATCCAAATGTATTCTCTTCGGAGCTCTCCTTTCTAATCACAAAGCCCGTTGACGGCCACCCATCCTGCAGTCATGGCTATAGAGTGGCGTTCACTTACTCTCATATATAGGTCATCATGCTTATAAACACACCGATCTGCCTTGAAGGACGAACTTAATCTCGCCCCTCTCACCCAACGCAGGCAGTTGTCAAGATTAATTTTTTTTCACACACTGTACCATCATCCAACACCATTCGCTTGCAAATTTATACTCCCGTCACCCCATACGTCCGCACGCGCTGACCACGCTCACAAAGTTGGCCCAATTTTTGCCCGAACAAACAAATATCAGAACTCACCCCTTGTTCTGGCAATCAATGAATGGAATTCATTACCTAGTAGCGTAGTGGACCAAACAGACACCTCTTCTTTTCAAACCACACTCTTCGCTTTTCTAGCTATTCAAAATACCCTGTAACTTGTCTTCATCATGCTCATCTTTTCTAGGCTGTAAATTTGTGTTCCTGCCTTCCAAATACCAGATTTTCTGTCACTTTTACACTTTTTTTATATGTTTTACGCTGTACTTTGCAATTGTGTACTTTTGCTGCCTTTATGATATTGTAATGTCACTTTTGTTGTGTTGATTCTTTCTTTTTACAATATTGTACGTTGTGTCGGCTTTCAACCCATTCTCCCCCTATGTAATGCCCACTTGGGCCCTTAGGGTACCTAAATAAATAAAATAAATAAATAAATAAATAGATAAAGAGGATGATCAGCCGACCGATGACTCCCATGTTAAGAGCATCGGGCGCGTATCTGAATGTTGCAGGCGGAGTTCCTGCCGGCGGTGAGATGGCTTTTCGTCGTCTTGAATTTCTTCACATCTATACCACAGTTACTACAGTGCATCTAAAAAGGTACAATTAACGCCCGCTATACCTTCCTTGGTTCCACTATACGCTGGACCTGTTAAGCCTATGTCAAACACAAAGAAATGATCCTTTAAAAACTTTTTTTCTCGATGAATGCCCACACGAGTGTATTTAAACAAGTGTGCTCATATATTAAAGTACAACCCTTTGTCTTCATCACCTGCATGAGCGCCCTCAGTGAGTATACAACGGCATGCCTTGCATGATCACTCCGCTGTGCAGGTAACGTTGTGACTGTTTTGTGTGTTCCGTAAAAAAGAGGTGCTTTTCTCAATTATCTGTAGATTGCAATATTTGCTGATAGTAATCTATATATAAAAGTCATCCCCCGAATATTGCGTCAAATTATAGCAAACGTGCTGGACGAAAGAGAGGAAGATCATCTTGTGTCCTACATACTCTGCTATATTGTTGGACGTAGCCATAAAAAAAATGAAAAACCATCGCAAGCACAACTGTCTATACTTGCCGCATCAGTACTTGATAGGGACTACACCCGTTCCTTCATGGACTGAGAGGGCTGCATCATCGGCTAATTGACTTCCAGTTGACAATATATCAGCGACTGCCTACAGGCAGTCACTGATATATAATATCGTGCCATCTTGCTAGAGCTTGATGGTGACAATGTCTTATTTCATGTACCAATTGTTCATTCCTCTTACGCATGGCAAACCACAACCTCGGAAGTGCTGCGCCTCCGAATCGCAGAATTTGACCCACTTTCCTGAACGCTCTTGAACGAGATATTGTAAAGCGGCGCTTACAGCAACAAGCAATGATACAGTAGACGCAGTCGTGTTCGTCAACTTAAATTTCATTGTCATTGCTGCAGCCGGAACTACAGCGGCACCTGATGAGCTGCTGCTGGGCGAGACCAACTCATCAGTGTATATCTGCGTTCGGTCCAAGTACGATTCAAATAATAATGGCAATGTCGCTTCCTTCAATGTCTGCTCGGAAGTGATTGCTTTCTTTCTGATACACGGAATTTCTAGGCGAACGTGTCGCTGGTCGAGACAACATAATGAACATGCTATTCTCGTAGCTGGCTTATATCGTGACATAATGATGTTCAGTTGCTTGGCTATGACGTCTCAAAACGTAGCACGTGGTCTTTTGGAGGGTAGAAAAGTCAAGTGGTGGTCGGGGACACGGCAGGCACGTAGAATGTGCGCTCTGAGGCAATCAACAACGGTATATATACGTCCTGACTGGATGATCCTTGGCAAGCACGATAATAGCATAGATAGAAGCGCATCGGCGCAGTTTTAGACAAGTGCGCAGCGCCTGACTCTGCAGACGAATGTTGGGTTAACAAGCGTTCCAGAGTACCGGCTATCTGTAGCACAAGAGATCCAGAAATGTGGCCCTGTACAACTGTAGCGTACAGGCCATTGAAGCTCTCCATACTTTCTCACACATTAATTTCAATATATCCACAATCGATATCAATCTCTCCTTCGAGTAAGCGCAATGGGGGCTTCACGAAAGACTTCTCTCGATTATGAAGCCCAGAAAACGATGCGTCCGTTGATATTTGACACTCCGTCCATAGATGTAGACAGGGCGTCACTGGTTTGTCTGTGACTTCTCGGTTAATATAGTCAAACCTTGTTTCTGAAGGTAGGCTGTTGTGAGGGTTGCTGCCCGCTGTGTTCGCGCATGCACCAGTGGGTGAGTGATGGCAGCACCCTAGAGGCAAATGTCGTCTGCGTATGCGGATATGCACACCGGCTTTGGCAGAACCTGCGCCGAACCAATGAGGGCAACAATGAACAAGGTGGGGTGATTCTCGTGATTCTCGTTCTCTCGCTGCTGCTTTGGAGCAATCGCCAAAATTGCTGTCTGGAGCAGCAGTTCTTTTTTAAAGCATTTCAAAGCAGCACTTACAAACTACGCAACCAGCGAATGCTTGCAACGCCAACCACCTTAATTGCAAAAAAAAAAAAACTGGTCTAGCAATGACTGCACGATGAAGCAAAGGATTTATTTGATACACATCCTTGAAGGACGCCGCCGTATAGGTGTAATGTTCAGTCTTTTACCCTAATGTTTTTGCATAAAAAGCAGCTGCCATTTATTGTATTCCTTTATTCAACGAAACATTCGTCCTGCAATGCCCATTGCTTCGAGGGAAGTGAGCATGGCAGCATGGGCTTCATCATCATATGCATCCTTCACATTAAGAAGGACTGCAACTGGTATACGCTTGCGACTTTTTTTCTTGCTGCACAAATGTTGCTAAGTCAAAGGCACAGTCGATGGAGGAGCGGCCCCGACGGCAGGCTGCCATACAGGCAGTGCAGATAGCGTTCCAAGTACCACACGAGACAAAATGAAACCATTCTTTCGATCACTTTTTCAGGCAGCTTGCGAGGACAAAAGGGCGATACGCTGTGAAGTCTAGTGGGAATTTTTTTTCAGAAGTGGTGTTTCAGAAGCGGTGTGGGATTCAGAAGTGGTGTTAGTCGCCTTGTCTTCCACTCTCGGAGAGCACTAACGCTGAGCCAATAGTTATTGAAGGCCCACATATTGTGATGTGTGCAAGCCCCGAAGAAAAAAAAATTAAGAAGGCGTGCACGAAAAAACAGGTTGCCCATCCTATTCTCAAGAATTCGTTCGTATAATTTTAACGCCACTTAACACCTTTGTGTCTCTCTTCCTATGATCGAAAGTATACGGCATGCTCAAGTTTGATTGAGCACGGTTCCTTATATGTTGCTTATGGATAATGCGGTGGATACAGTATAATCTGTGACCTTAATTCGCTCGGTGAGGTATTAGGTGTTACTCTGGGTACCAACTCTGAGACACACCTAAGAAGACTTAAACGCGAAGGCCACCGTTCTTATCTTCTCGCTTGATGTATTGTTCCTTTCTCGCCACCATGCCCCGCCATGGTGGTCTAGTGGCTAAGGTACTCGGCTGCTGACCGGCAGGTCCTAGGATCAAATCGTGGCAGCGGCGGCTGTATTTTCGATAGAGGACAAAATGGTGTAGGCCTGCACGTGCTAAGATTTTGGGTGCGCGTTAAAGAACCCCAGGTGGTCTAAATTTTCGGATCCCTTCACTACGGCGTCTCTTATATAAGCTTATGGTGGTTTTGGGACGTTAAAGCCCACATATCAATCAATCAATTTCTCGCCACTCTTCGAAAGCATTCTTTTTTTCTTAACGTAGCTTTGCATGACCTCCATGATCGGAAGCCGCTCACCTGATTTGGTAATGCCTCTGTGATTGGCCCTACGTTAACCAAGGTACGCGCCATGCGATGGCGTCATCATCTACCGTTGTGTCCCGTAACATCACTGTGTCGTCAAGAGGTCGTCGTAATGACGTCGCACATTTTGGCGATCTGAGGAACCATGCACGATGACGTCATACAGTGAAGTCATTACATAATGATGTTGATGATTTTTTGCATCACTCATGTCGAAGCCACTGACGCGAGACGCCGCTTGATTTGAGCGTTTGGTGATTCACGTAAGGCTGTCGCTTAAAAAGGAGGTCTTTTATCACGTGAGCATTTCCATGTGCTGCTGCGTAATTGGAAACGCTGTATCGCAATTAGGTAAAAGTGTACCACGTGTCACTTTATGCCCTCTTCTCAATTGGTGGGCGCACGGAAGCCGCATGCTCATTTCAAAAGGATGCGGTGCAATGTGTGAATATTCCACTCGCGAAGCTGCGTCACTGCACACGTTACGTTGTATTCTTCTAGTATGGCGCCATGTGCACGCCGTGGGAATAGCGTAACGCGTAGGCGCTTTAAGCTATTTAACCGTTACTGAGGATTAATCCCTGTCAATTACAACCTCAATCAGCGACCCGGCCACAGCTTTTTTTGTGGCCTGGCCGGGGTGGGTGCTTACACAACATCGATAGCAGTGCACCAGACAGCCGTGACGGCATTTTTGTCTGGCATTACTGTGACTTTGCTATCACCTTGTAGGAACGTAGTATTCCTAAACACTAACAAAGTATCCGAAGCGTCCAAATGTATTTCCTTTGAAACTCTCCTTCGAGGGAAGTGCAGGATGGCATCGTGGGCTACATTGTAATATGCACCATTGACGTCAAGCAAGAGTGCAAGTGATACGCACTTGCGACTTTTTTCTGGCTGAAAAATTGTCGATAAGTCAAGGAGACAGTCGATGAAGGAGTGGCCAAGACGCAAGCCTACCATGCAGGCAGGGTAGATGGTACCGTTCAAGACAAAATAGAACAATTCTCTCCATCACTTTCCCAAAGCAGCTTGCGGGGGCAACAGGGCAATATACGCTGTCAAGTCTAATGGGGATTTCCCAGCTTTAAGATGTACTATTATTCGATTTGTCTTCCACTCTCAAGGAACACTGCCGCAGGGCCAGGAGTTATTGAAGGCCCAGATATTCTGATGCGCGCAAGCACTAAATAAAAAAAAAGAAGGCAGGAAAAACAGAATGCGCCTCCTATGACGTTCATGAAGGATTTGTGGGTATAAATTTACCACCACTTAACACCTTTAGCAATTTTTTTTTACCTCTCTGCCTATGATCGAAAGTATATGGCACGTTTTCGAATCCACAGTTGAACTTTGATAGAGCATGGTCCCTTGCAGGCTGCTTATGGATAATACGTTGGATACAGCATAATCTGCGAACTCAATTCGCTCAGTGAGGTATTAGGTGTTACTCTACGTACCAAGTCGGAGAAACACCTAAGAAGACTGGAAAGCAAAGGCCACCGTCTTTCTTTTCTCACATGATGTATTGTCCCTTTCTCGCCGCCAACCGAAAGCGTCCTTTATAGAGTGTCCTAATAATACACTGAAGGGAACTCTGGTGCTAGTCTCGAATTGGGTGACAATGCACGGTGTTTCAGCGAGCCTGGGAATGATGGGTAGTACACGGATTCGTCTCATCTTCGTACTTCTGGCGGTGTGCGCGCGTGGTTTGAAGCTGTTTTGTCATGAAAGAAAGATTGGCCAATGTTCCGCGATTGCGCTTCCCCACTTCAATCTTAATAAGCTTACCATTTCGAATCGGGTCACAAAGTTTAAAAAGTTGTTCATTGTTTTCTTCGAGACAAAACCAAAACACAGCAATAAACGAAGCCCCAAGTGTAATTCGAGGCCCGCAATTACGAAGACTATAGGCAAATCCGTGTACTGCGCCCCTCGTTGACATGGTCGCCGAATGATCGCAGTGACAGAGTCCCCTGTAGGTAAATTTAGGAAGATCTATAGCTTCCTGCTCCTTTAACGTATCATAGCATGGCCTCCACTATCGGAGGCTCATCGCCTGATTCTGTACTGCCTAACGCCGACTAAAAAGTGGTAGCTTAGGCTACTTGCCATCAACGATCGACCAAAGACATATCGAGTCCCACTGAACCTGCTTAGCAAAAGAGAGGAATATGAATGAGGCTCCTATACATACTAAGCCATGAGATAATCATAGAAAAACAATAATCGCAAGCATAAGTGCCAGTCATTACAATATGCATTGAGTGACAATGTAACAACAACAACAAAAAAAGGCAGCATAAATTGTTTGCGAGGAATTGTGAGTTGTGCGTTAGAGGTATTTGAATTTTTACGACGGGGTAATAATCACTCCCATTAGCCAGTATAAGGTGATTTTGGGACGATAAACCTAGACGATTATATATTACCATAAGCATTTCACCGAAACCCGCAAAACTAACCCGTATGGTGCATGCAGATGTTTATCGCGGCCATGGTAGGGGCCCACATTATTTCTGCGTTGACTGTATGGTTATGGTTACTTGCCGCGACTACTACAGTATCCCGCTTCCTTTCTTCGCCGACTGTATGGTTATCCTGACGGCGTGGTGTAACTACATTCCGTGGGAACCATACTGTGCAACTTTAATCATGCAAGGACTACATCGTATGGTTACTTCTTTGGCCGACCATGACATTCTGCTTTCTGTATCGGTAGTAATACAAATTGTCCAAATAAAACCAACAGGTAATTAAAGCAACAAAAATGTAAAGCACACTATCTGCTGTTTTGAACTATAGTGCACCAATTAAGACATAATATAAATGAGTTGAAATGGACGAAGGAACACCCCTTCTTGGGTCCAGAACCCACAATGTTTTAACTTTCCGGCGACTCTATTTCATACCGATATGCGTCGTAATTACCAGTTAAAACAACAAAATAATGTCCCCTCTGTTTTTCTTCGCCTAATAGTGTGTTTGTTCCATTTGGTTAAGTCTAAGAAGAGAAACAAGCCCCTCAAATAATGTCCCTCCTTTTGTAATACGGCATGGCCACATACACACACATTAGTAAGGTCCGGTATACACGTTATTCTATAGACGACAAGATGGGCGTACGGCTTACAGAACACAGCAACCGATGTACAGGGTATAGTTTAAAAGCTGCGCCCAGACATCCCATGCATAGTGCATGTGCATCGCGCTAAAAAAACACGGAGGGCCATAGCGCACGTGGCCCGCTCAAGGGTATGGGATAGAGTCGCCGCTTTGGCGCTTTATCGATGTGGCCTAATCGCTGCCATAGCTCACGCTAAGCGTCCCCTGTCCAGGTCTCGCATTGGGCGGAGCTCATCCATCGTGCCGGTATATACGCGCGCACCCCTTGCATATCAAGGCCGGCTGCAGCTAGAAGGGATGGCCTTTGCGGGACCTGAGCCTTGCTGTCAGATCAACGACGCCGTGGTCCGTTTTTCGCCCGCTTTAAGGGGCGTAAGAGTGTGTGCCAATACTCACCATATATAGGTGGCTAAGTAGACAGCTAAAGGGACAGCAAGGTTTTTGGATATCATGTGTATCTAAAAACGCTGGTGGACAGCGGTACCATTCCATTGATGTATCATTGAAATTTTCAAGTAGCCCGGCTAAATAGACTTTGGAAAGACGGCGTCCAAACGAAAACAATGTAGGGGCGCTATGCAGGCTTGGCCGAGTTTCGCGAAACTTGGGATCTTTCCTAGCTTGGTATCAACGAGCCAACAGTACGAAAAAGTGAAATCTACTCTTCAGCGCGCTGACTTTCATTGGTTACAATGGAACCAGTCATCGCGTCAAGGATCGTCGACTAACTTGGGTGTTTGAAAACCAGGGGCGTCTTTTTTCATTTGTTGGTCATTCCACTGAGTGCATAGGTGCACCCTGTCATGACTAGGAACTGGCCACGATGTAAGATACAAACAAGTGTTTGTATCTTACACCGTGGGACTGGCAGTGCAAGAGACGCCATCTCAACTCTCTCAAGCGTTGCTTGTCAACGAGAACGCTGTCTGCGTACCACAAGAGCGCGGGAACACTCCCAAGTGCACTGCATGGAACGCGCACCGGCGTTCCAGTGACACGCGGTCCGCGTCGCACACGAACGCTATGACACGCAGTCGGCGTTTCAGGAGAAGCACGTGTACGGACAGAGGGTGTTCATCGCATCAAACGCTCACAGTCACAGCGGCACCGTCACAGTCACGAGTTCAACTCGGGCCTTCTCAGAATAAACGAGTATGTATCAGAGTTAACGCGTCCGTCAGCTTGATTGACAGACGCTCGCTGCAGATATCGAGTCCACCCACCACTTCTGCTCTCGCCGAGGAGCAGTGCTCACGCCGCAACGCCAGAGAGCGCACGGTTCATCTACGAGCTTTATCGCGCAGACTATACACACACACGCACGCAGAAGTAAAGGTGATGTCACCATGTGGCTACTATAAGAGAGGTTCAATAAATTGATTGATTGATTGATTGATTGATTGATTAATTGATTGATTGATTGATTGATACGTGGTGTTTAACGTCCCAAAGTCATCATGATTATGAGAGACGCCGTATAATGCAGGGCTCGGAAAACTTCGACCATCTGGGGTTCTTTGACGTACACCCAAATCTGATCACACAAGCTTACAACAATGCCGCCTCCATATCGGAAATGCAGCCGCCGCAGCCGGCATTCAATCCCGCGACCTGCAGGTCAGCAGCCAAGTATACGTTAGCCACTAGACCACCGCGGCGGGGGCAAGCTTGCAGTATTAGCACTGTCTTCAATGCACGGCCACCGCAAGCGAGCTCGGAGTGAACTGAGCTGTCCGAGGAGCTCGGGCCATCCTGCATTGCACCACATGGTTAGCTTGCTGACCGAACAAGATGGCAGCTCAGTGATAGCTCGAATATCGCTGTTATGGTCATGTGTGCACCAACAGACTTTTCTCTACGTACTCAGTGAAACTTCCGTTTAGTTTTTCCTTGAATGTTATATGCAGACGTCATCCAGATGCGTTCCGTTTATTGGAATGCTGGGGTTCCATGCTCTCTTCTATGCTGTTAGTGCAGACGTGCCTATACGATGCTGCCCAGAATTGGAACCGTAGGCATCGGCAAGAGTGATCAAAAAATGTTTGCGTAATTATGCCACTACAAACTTCCTTACGACGACACAGACCGCAAATATCTTGTGACGCTATTGTGACGTCATCACACGAGATAACCGCTTGGTCAAAGGTGTGGGCCGATCATGGAGGCAATGGGAAATCACGATAGGTGCACAAAGGTTTCGCAATGAAGTGGGAAAAGATTTCGCTCGTTACTGGAAGAGCACGCACTAACGAAAGGGAACAAGGATAGAAGAACACGACACAATTGAGTGCTCACTTTCGTCTAAATTTTAGTGAAAGAATACGGTTGGCAATAACATATGGAGTACCACGTGTGTGTCATAACAGGGCGATATGAAGCACACACCAAATCCCGACAACATGCCTTGCCGTGGTGGTCTTGTGGCTAAGGTACTCTGCTTCTGACCCGCAGGTCGCGGGATAATATCCCTGCTGCAGCGGCTGCATTTTCTGCGAAAGCGAAAATGCTGTAGGCCCGTGTGCTAAAATTTGGGTTCACGTTAAACAACCCCCGGTGGTCGAAATTTCCGGAGCTCTCCACTATGGCGTCGCTCATAATCACATGGTGATTTTGAGATGTTAAAGCCCGCATATCAATCAATCAAAGCCCGACAACATGCGAGGTGATGAAACATGTCTGCTAAAAATTGGAAGGTGCTTGGCGGTGTGGCCCGGACAAGACTTGGCTGCCTCCAAGAAAACAAATCGTCATACCGGCGCATCATTCCTCTCATCACTCGCAACGAAATGTTGTGTATATGCCACGTGCCCATTCAAATACCTATCAACGTTATTTTTTTTTTTCTTTTTGCCACTACTGAATTCAATGCGCTTCCTTCTGAAATCACCTTCATCACCAACAATCTTCATTTCAAAGCTGTTACTGAAGACAATCTTTCAACTCACGAAATCTAACTTGATTCGCCACTTTTTTTTTTTCTTCTGTGCCCCCCACCCCCTCCGTCATCATAGAGTTTCCGAATATACACTAGAGGGAACTCCGGTGCTAGTGTCTGTGGGAGTTGCAACGCACGGCGCTTCAGCGAGCATGGGAATGATGGGTAGTACACAGATTTGTCTAATATTCGTACTTCTGGCCTGCTTTTGGCTCCGTGTGTGTTCGTGTGGCTTGGAGCTGTTTTCTCACGAAACAAATATTAGCAAATGTTCATCTGTTGCGCATCACCATCTTACTCTTTTAGACTTACCTTTCCGAATCGGGTCACGAAGTTCAAAAGGGTTCAATCTTTCTTACTAAACAAAACCAAAACACGGCAATAAACGAAGCCGCAAGTGCGATTCGCCACCTGCAAGTAAGAAGACTAGGCGAATGTGTGTACTACCCATCATTCACATGGTCGCTGAACGATCGTAGCGCCAAAGTCCCCTCTAGTTAATTTTAGGAAGCTCTATGCCCGTCATGTGATGTGCCATGTCGGAGCTTAGATGTATGAAGAATAAACAAACGAGTTGAATAAATGATTTCTGTCTTTGAGACATCTTAGGCGAATGCGTGGGAGGCCCTAGTGAGTTTTGATATTCTCGAAATATCTATCAAGATTATACTTCCGTGGCATATCAGGATCTCGGAGTCGCCGCGTCTATTTCAACGGTGCAGGGCACTGCCGTATACGTGGGCATGCTTTCCTGCAAAACATTGTAGGTCCACGACTACAAGATTGATAACTCCTGATGCACAGCAGTGCTCAATCTTTCGCTCCATTCGTACTTTTTTCCCCTTTTTTATGTCTGGAGTTTTTTTTCTTTTCCTGACAGGCTGCAATGTATTGCCAAGGCCTGAATACATTATGCAGTGTAGTCCCACGTCTGCACCGTTGCATACATATACAGCCGAAATCAGCCTCAGTATCACTGATACGAAACTGACGACGTTAACAAAGCGTCTCAGGTCTCATTAACTGGCTGCAAGACGCATCGACTGTAACGTTTATACTGGCACAAGCGTGCGTAGTGTTCCCCCTACAGAGGGGGGAAGGAGGGGGAGGGGGTGAAGCTTCATTGTATCACTCTCCCTCATTTGGTCAATGCATGAGCAATACATTTCACCCCCTTTGCCCCACACCGTGCAGACGCCTTTGTTTAAGGGCGACTGCTACGGGGCCGGATACTGCAACATTGTACAAGAAAAAGAAGCCGTTCCGAGAGGATTAAGCACCAGAGCGTTGTCAGGAATTACCAATCCCGGTTATCTCTATCTGCGGAACCTGCTATGGACAAAAAAACAAAACAAAGAACGCCTGATATAAATTTACCCGCGGACGATCCCGCAAGTGCATTTAAGAGTAAACACAAGACCACATATAGCAAGTGTTCCATGGACCCCGCCTGCGTTGTCTAGGGTGCCAGAAATCCGTACTGTATAATTTTACGGCCCAATAGACTACGCCGGAGTGCCTTGCATAGAATGTATAGCCGTTGCTACGCATATGTATCAACCACAGTGACGGCTCCCGCAGAAGATTATTTTGGCCAATTAGAACATCGTCGGAAATGAAAGGGGGGGGGGGGGAGTGGTAGCCGCACCTACACCGCAATATATACAGTATCATCTTTAAGGGGGGAAATTAACGTAGCCCTGAAATTGGGCGCGGGGAAGCCGATAACCCCTTGCACGTCGCGTGTGACGCCTGCTGGATAAACACCGGGGTCTCCTTTAAGCCCTCTATAATTGTTTTCTCCTGGGCGCCGCATGGTGCTCTATTAAACCTAGCCACCGCATTAGTTTTCTATCTTGTTGTCGCCGAAACAGGCAAGAATCCACAGTGGTCCGCAGCGGTCATTTTCGAAAGACACCGCGGGTCCCCCGCTGATTAGCGTCGGGAAGCGACTGCCAGGTGGCTTTATTTTTTTCGCCTTGAAGATTCATTAATTTTTTTCTCACCGTATTTTACACGACAGATGGGCCGCCGTGCAGACCAGGCTATCCTTCTATTAGGAAATTTCGACCCCAGTGTCGGGAACCGCCGCCTACATAAATTGTACCCATCGAGAAAGATTCAAGTTCCACCGGACCACTCCCACCGGCATGCAACTTTACTGTACCGCCTATGGTAAGGCGTAGCTTTCACGAAGGTGTACTCTTTTCGCACATAGTATGGTGGACAGCTCCAGATGTGAATCGTGCGATACCGACGAGACAATAGAACATCTGCCGTGTTCATTTGATCGTTTTACGAGCGACCGCAACGTGCTACGCGAAGCGTTACAGAAACTAGATAATAGACCTTTTTCCGAAGAGGAGATCCTCTGTTCATGGCACTACGCATCGCAGGCCTGCAGAGCTACGCGGGCATTACACGGTTTTTTTTAACGTCGACCGGACTAAGTGACCGCTTATAAGCGTGCAATGAACCGGGTCACATGTACCCACACGGCACTCTTCGCTTCTCCTCTTTCTTCTCTTTTAATCCCCCCCCCCTTCTCCCAGTGCAGGGTAGCACACGGGACGTGTGTTTGGTTGACCTCCCTGCCTTTCATTTCTTCCCTTCTTCCTCCTTCTTCGCCAGCTAGGAAGTGATCTCACTACTCCTGGTTAGGACTATAGGACAAGTCTAAGGTTGTCTCTTCAGATGAAATATTGTCGTTTTGGATTATGGAACTGATGTTTCCTTATGCTTTAAGGCAGTTTTCACTACCCGGCTCAATTTTTCTCACTGCTTTTCTTCATATAGAGAACGCTTGTGAGTCAGACGTCGACAGAACGCTCACATTACAGGAATTTCGTGCGACCTTAATTTTGAGTAAACATCTTGCCGCTAACCATCATGCTTCTCCGTCACTCTTCAGAGAGAGATGGAGAGAACATGAAGGAAGTACAGCGAAGAGCTTAAGCTAGAACCCTTCAAGCGCATCCATGCGCAAGGGCAGCTGGAGGACAAGAATGGTAGGGGGATATCTCATCAAGAGAAGTCGTACGAACTGTGCATGCAAGTAGAGAATACACATTTGTGTATGGGTGAACTATTGGCAGCTCCTCAAAGCATGCCTGTCTTACTCAGAAAGCATCCTTGAATCCCTCTGTCTTGCAAAAAAATTCAAGGTGGAGGCGCGAGCGGGTGGGTGGAAACACACTGCAGGAATACGCGCATAAAATGTGCTGACCAATGTTTCGCTTCTTCGTCATCCTTGGCATGTGAACTTTACCTCCTTTGAAACGCGAGCGAGGGTACAGGTGCGTCGAGTAGAAGTACAGATGCAGGGACTTTTGTGTGCGTGTCGCCCAACTTTTAACAGCGGAGCTGCTAAAGCTTTGAGAAACGCCGTTAGTCGTGAACGGGTTATAACGCAACGATTTAGAACACAACCCGTAGCGCAACGGGTTAGAAGCGGAGACAGAAGGGACACGGCGCTGAACTCACAACTGAAATTTGTGAGCATGAGCTGACGCTCTCAGATGCTGCAATCACGTCTCCATTGGCAGCTCATTGTAGATCATGTGGGCCAACTTTCAGGAAACAAATATCAGATATCGGCATGTCGATCAGCGCACGCTTGATATAACCGAAGCATTCTTCATTATATTCAATGAAGGGTGCATAAGTGAGCAATATGTCTCTCTTCTATAGATTAAAGTACAACTACCTGTTAGACAAGGCATGAACCGTGTTGTGTTGTAACACATGTACGCATACGCACCGTTTTGACGAGTCATGTTTTCTGTATACGTTCTTTCCTTTTTCTAAATAAATTTCAGTTGTGAGTTCAGTGTTGTCTTTCTTCTCTGTCCGGTTCTAACCCGTTGCGCTGTCAAATGTTCTACGGAGGAAGAAAAGGAAGTTAAAAGAAAGAATACATAGCCCAGTATAGCGGTACATAAGAAGAAATGGGGTGGGAAAATAACATTAGGAGAATGAGTTATGCGAGGGTCACAGGGGAAAGCAGAAGGGGAAGGGCCACCCGCTTTATTCTTACCGCAGTCTTCGCACCACAAGGGCGCAGCTACCACAGCATCTCTTTTTTTTTTTTTAAAGAAAATACCCTCTACCGAGTTACACCGTTAGTCGTAACCACAGGTCGGCAGAACTTCTGGAGCTCCCTCAGACTAACTCATGAAATAAATTTTTACACAAAGGTCTCACTACGACTCGGGCTCGCCAAAATTTTCCTGAGAGAGACTCACTCGAACTCACACTCACGAATATTTTTAAACCCTACCCACTTGCACTCAAACTCACATAAATATTACTCACACGAACTCACTCAGAATCAAATTATGGATCCGTCTGAGTCATGCCGAGTGAGTTGGCTCATGAGTTCGTCAGTCCAGAGTTTTCACTCTCGATTACGGTGCCAATGATTTTTGATGCCAATGTCTCAATTATTCACAGCTATTTTTGGCGCTTTTTTTTTTTTTTGCAACCACCCACAACTCGAATACGAGTTGTGGGTGGTTGCAAATCAGTAACAAAATTCGTAGAGATGACAACGTAATATATGTTTAAGAAGAAGAAGAAGAAGAAGAAGAAGAAGAAGAAGAAGAAGAAGAAGAAGAAGAAGAAGAAGAAGAAGAAGAAGAAGAAGAAGAAGAAGAAGAAGAAGAAGAAGAAGAAGAAGAAGAAGAAGAAGAAGAAGAAGAAGAAGAAGAAGAAGAAGAAGAAGAAGAAGAAGAAGAAGAAGAAGAAGAAGAAGAAGAACTTGAAAGCGGGTTTTTCGCCTGCTACTCCTCACGGAGGTAAAATGAAAAGTGAAAGAAAGAGGAGGGTATGATACTTTCCCCGGAAGCATAGACGGGGGCACTCCTCCCCTGTGGCATGATTCACGCCTCTGTTCAAAAAACATTGAAGTGGTTCATAAACGATAGTTATTTGGAACGCGTGTGAGTAGACGTGAGTAGAAATGCGAATACAAGTCAGGCTTATAGTAATGCTGAAGATGATTTGACAGAAGGCATTGATAACAGCTTTCATCGAATATGAGAACAGTATGATTTTCCGTAGGGTACAAACGTGAAGCAGTACCACTTCGGGAAAATGTTATCATCCTCCACGATACAATGGAGGTTAAGCCGAGAATGACGATATATACAGCTGGTGTCTTGAAGATAACAACTACGTAATAAAACTAACAAGAGCAGTAACAAGACGACAATATCGTTTTGCACCTGAGACAAGTACATACAAGTAAACGACAACAAGTCGACATGAAATCAGCTGTGTACCTCTCGAGTTTCTTTACCAAGTCACTACAATCGCATAAAAAGGACATGGAATGGCTACGGTGATGAGACTGGGAGCAAGATACACTGTTTCTTGGCTTCGCGTTTGAATGACCACATCGAAACTAATAGCCAGCAGCTGTAGGCTACACGGCAACAAGCTTTCATGCGCTTGCTCTTCTTTACACGGTATGCTTGCTACCAGACCTCCTTGGAGCTCCGGAGCAGGACACGGATCAATCATTGCCGAAATGAGGCTTTTGTTACAGCATTTAATTGATTGATTTGTGGGGTTTAACGTCCCAAAACCACCACATGATTATGAGAGACACCGTAGTGGAGGGCTCCGGAAATTTCGACCACCTGGGGTTCTTTAACGTGCAATTGTTACAGCATTTAGCCTGATTTTGTTCTTTGCAGCACTTTGGGGAAATATGTAGCTGCAGTCCCACCCCTGCGGTATGGTGATAGAGCGAGGAGGTTCTAATTTAGGTCCCGAATCTCCAAGCTGCCATCCTTAGCTATTCCACCAGGAGCCAACGGGTTATAGCTAAAAGCCACTGGCCTCTCTGAGGCAAAGGTTACACAAACATGATCACCGGATTCCGAAGCTTCAATCATATGCGCTGCTCTTGCTTCAACGAGGGATACTTGTCGTTCACGCGCGGCCTGAAGGAAAGGAGGGGAAGGAGGGGGGGGGGGCGTCCAATCATTCGCGTTATTAAACACCACCACGGGCGGGACATACAAAACCGCGGAGACCACAGCGCGACAGCGCCTCGCAGCCAAAGGGGCGGATCGCGCTTAGGGACATCCACGGGGTGACGTGCTGGCGGCAATTAGCCAAGCACCAAGAAGAAAAAAAATAAAAAAAGATGCCGTGTCTCCTCGCAGCGAAGCGCATTCCTTTGCACGGACGTGAAGGAGCAAGAACCGAGTGGTCGCTCGCTTCGTCACACCACCGCAGCCACCTCACTAGTGCACAATTAGATCGGCTCCGCTGGCCGCAACCGTCGTCGTAGGACCTGCGCGTCGCTGCAAATTAACGATTCGCGGCGCCGCCTGTGGATGCTTAATCATCCCAGCTGGTGCCACGGATGGCGTCGCCATCCGCGCGACAAGACGTGCACTTTGTCCCCGCTGTTTTGGTTTGCGCGCCCACCTCTAATCGCACATGCAGGACCAAAAAAACTGCTTACCCCCCCCCCCTTCTTCTGCGCTCAGACTCCTACGTATACTGTACACATGGCGGCAAATGTTCCCTAGTGTCCCTTGGGGGTGAACAGTGCTGAAGGCGGTCACTTAACCATTGCGCAAGCGGGCTTTTTTAAAATTTAACACGGCACCCATTGAAGCATCTAAAGAGCCGCATTTGTTTTAATAGTCCTCAAAAAGCCACAGTTTAGATCGGAGGTTCCCACGTCCACTAGAGGTTTGCCGCCAAATTGAAGTTCCGGTTCACCAAGAGCTTCTCCCCCTATCTATTCCCTCTGCCTTATTTTGGGAACATTCAGCCTTGATAGCCACTCCTTATGCACGCTCGACAATTAACACTTCGGAAGTGCCACGTTGAGATCTAAATAGCGAGTTACCGCTCGCGTCGTCTTAATTCGAGTTCGTTTATCGATTCCATCAAAGGGCTTCCTGTAGTTTGAAGTACAGGTGATAGACTCAGGTCGGCAAGCAAGACGCGGCAAGTTCCTGCGAAACCGGTTATAGTACCTAGGAATTATTAGTAACCAGTGGTATGAGGCCGAACCTAATAGTTACCCCGCTTTGATCGCATGTTTATTACTTACATGTTCGAAGGACACCGTTGCGGTAATAAAGAACACCTTTGGACAAGTTATTACGCTTCAGTTTTACGGCGGAACATTGCAACATTATAGCTACGCGAAAGGACTACGATTTCGGTGTTTCTTTTTATTTGTTGATGTTTCTCTGGCTCGACAGACTTACACGAACTACTTCTCTATGGGTGATTTTGCGTAAATTACGAACGGTATTTTCTTTCTAAAGGAGTAACCAGCGCTATACAAAAGTGCCTATATATCTTCAACTACGCAAATTTCTTCAAAAAGTAGCCGAGGCCTTTCATTCTTTCATTCGCTTTTTCGAATATATACATAAATATATATACATACATACATACATATATATATATATATATATATATATATATATATATATATATATATATATATATATATATATATATATATATATATATATATATATATATATATATATATATATATATATATATATATAATGTTCCTCTCGTACAGTTACGTTTCAGACAGACAATGACGGGTTGACGCAGAGGGAAAGGGGACGGGGAGTCGGAAAGAGAGAGAGGGGGTGAAAATTTTATTCATATGCCTATTTGATCACTTGGCTTGCCGCACCAGGTTCCAGTTGATGACTGCAATGTACACTGAGACCATACAATTAAGAGACGTAAAACGACTATACAGCCACACGCAGTATAAACAGTCACACACACAATTGTCGATGCTCCGTCGGTACTCTTGGCCCAGCATTTGATACCAGCAATGTCCGAAAGATTGAACGACGACAGACTTAACGTTCAGCCGTGTCAGCCTTTTTTAGGTGACTAGGACGGGTTGGGAGAGGCCGTCGTTCGGCAGGTGAAAAATGTACGTAATGAGGCTGACTATGAAATACAAAGCAATTCCTTAAAGCGCTAATACTTCTCTTCCACGACGTCTTGGCATCTCACAACCTACAGCGGCAGGGTCGCAATTCACATCCAGTCTCGAATACTGTATATTCTGGGAAATCTATAAATCGTGAGAAATAGCAATTTCAGTGGCTTCGCAATGTTCATAGCACGAGTGCGACCTCTGCAAATCAACATTCACGAACATGTTTTTTTTTTCTTTTCGAAAGGCATTTCAACGGTAACCTTGGAGCGCACCCGTGTAGTTATTATAAATTACGAGACGTAAATTCGCGTTTTCCAACGCTTACCACCCACCCCGTTCCTGGCAGAACGTGTGTGACGTGTCCTTCGCGTCCTTTTCAGCGAATATCGCTAGTGACCATCGCCCACCAGGCACGTCCCCCTCCGGACACTTTGCTGACCCGTGCCGCTGACCATCGCTATCTCCCATTCGGAACACTCCGATCATGCGTCTTAATGACAATAATTCAGCGAGACACATTCACAGGCAGAGTCTGGCCTACGCCCCGTTGTATATAGAGGCATTTTAACCGAGCCACGCAGAAATGAATGGAAGAAAGGGCAAAGAAAACGATCAAGGATTCATTGCGGGGTCGAGCAGAAAGCAAATCGTAGAGTGTGGCTAAGGTGCGTTCCGCTTCGGCATATAGATGCGAAACGGCCACCCGGAGACCATTTGAGAAGATGTACGGATGAGAAACTGGTTCGCTTCTCCATTAAGAAAAAAAAAAGTTCAGGTGAAGGACGATGGTTATCGTGCATTCGCGTGCCCTTTAACCAACCTTGCCAACACATCCACACCTCACGTTTAACCCCCTTCTTTCCTCCTCACCCGGTGCTTGCTTTACTCAGTGTTCTCTCCTTCCGCCCTCGCAAGACTGCTTCAGCGAGTCGATTGACCGATAACCGAAGGTCATCAGAGGTGGAGAGGGTCACCCAGTGGACTAGGACCCTCCTTGATCGACGAAGAAAGCAACGCAAGCTAACAAGGATGACAGAATGCCTCGCAGGTATAGACATCGACGGGGGTCGAGCGTGAGCACGCCTATCGTAGCGCCCCGTCGCGGAGGACTGGGAGAACGCGCGCGCCATTTCAAAGATAAGAGTCCCGGAGGACGGACACACGCGCCGAGCACGGGTGGCGGTCATGCCAGCCAGACGGCGGAGGTGCCAGAAAAACGTAGCCGCCAGACGAATTCGACGGGGCGTGAACAGGCGCGAACTTGCCGGAACCAATAGGGCGGAAAGATAAGAAGGCAGCCGGCCCGTCACAGTCGCTGGAAGGTCTGCAGTGGGCGCCCAGACTCAAGTTGCCCCGAGCCAACGGCAGTCGAAGGGAAGAAGCAGGGTCGCGGCGCGCACGATAGTCCGCGTAGGATTGCTTTCTGTCCACAACAGATAAAGCACACTGCCACGTTTCACGTTCCTTATACTTCATGGTCGGGCCGTAAGAGGGCGGAACTTTCACGGAACAAACGCTATAAAGAGGGTTGCCGCTGATGGACTAACTTCGTATACGAGTGTTATTGCCATAGGCGTGAGCACGAGGAGGGGGTGGGGGGAAGAGGGTTGGCGCCTCCTGGGCCACGTACAAGGGGGGCGCAGTCATGCGCATATATATACATAACAAGGATTGGGGGGATGCAACAAACTTTTGTATTTTTTTCGCTTTCGTATGGTTGTTAGAGAAAGGTTGTTACCTTATTCTAAGATCAGTGTGCCTTCGAAAGCTACAACGATGGCCTCCGAGATTGCGGGCGTGCGCCCGCCATCTCAGAGGCCATGCTACAGCAAGCGCTCTTCTATGCGAAATTCACCACCCTTGACACTCTCTAAGAAAAAAAAAATAAAAAACAAGCGTGCCCTCATTTCCAAAGACTAACATGGTCTGCACGAAATTAAACTACACTGATGGTTGAGAAATACGGCAACGTGTCCTTTGTGTTGCGCCCTTGAGGAGATGCATGGCTGTGGTTAAATTAGAGTGAGACCATCTATAAAAACACCACAAGGCTGCAGATGTTACCCCTTGCAGTGCTACTAGATCAGTGGAATTGCTGACAAGTACTAAGAAGTAACAAACTTTCATTTGTATAACAAATGTACTTATGTGCAGTATCACGTGACACCCATCATATGTGTGTACTGAAGTGAATGACGTGTCGACTATTATGTACACACGAGTAAATATATCTTCATGAGGATCAGGCGGGTGCTCTGCTGTTTTGTGCTGGTTGGACCGAATATTTTGTGCTAGTTGGACCGAATATTAACGAAGGACATTATCAGAGACTTCATTATTTGACTTTCGAACATTTACTTGCCATTTTGTTGTGATACGTGCGTGTAAGTGTATCTTTGCATATCTGTGCCCGAGTGTTCTATTTTCCATGCACTGATTTGTATGTTCTACTGTTCAAGTTTCACTCAAGGGCTAAGGAGTAGCCGGTACCATATATGTGCGCAAACTTCTCTTTATATATTATATCAATAAAAAAAAAGACGGGAATAGGAGATTGGCGGCTCTATAAAAAAACACCTTCTCCGTGGTGCGAGAAAAAAAAAACAGGAATAACTCACAGATGTTATTTTGCATTTGCCCCAAGACGACTCGGAGATGAAAGCCAACTTCTTGTCTTTCTAAGTCGACGCATTGATATGAAGCCCACGCAGCATGATGATGGTGATCTGTGCTTTCTGGTGGCGCATGACACAGGTGGCGCCACAGAACGCCATGTCTCATATTTTTATGTGGTGTTAGCGGGGAACAGTAATTTACGGCGATGGGGTTCAATGAGGCTGCAATGTGGCTTAAACTCACGTGTATCTATCGAGTCGTGGAAGATATACGTGGTACAATGTTGTGGCATTGAGACGTGCAATGATATGCTATACCTCATTGAATCAGATTCAGATTCCTTATTTTTCTTGATTTACACCAAGATTGATTGATTGATATGTGAGTTTAACGTCCCAAAACCTCCATATGATTATGAGAGACGCCGTAGTGGAGGGCTCCAGAAATTTCGACCACCTGGGGTTCTTTAACATGCACTCAAATCTGAGCACATGGGCCTACTACATTTCCGCCTCGATCGGGAATGCGATGATTGATTTGATTGATTTGTGGGGTTTAACGTCCCAAAACCACCTTATGATTATGAGAGACGCCGTAGTGGAGGGCTCCGGAAATTTCGACCACCTGGGGTTCTTTAACGTGCGCCCAAATCTGAGCACACGGGCCTACAACATTTCCGCCTCCATCGGAAATGCAGCCGCCGCAGCCGGGAATCGAACCCGCGACCTGCGGGTCAGCAGCCGAGTACCTTAGCCACTAGACCACCGCGGCGGGGCTCGGAAATGCGATTTACACCATGAAAGGTACAGAAGCTAGTTGTATAGCAATACCTGATGATATTCCTCTGTACTGGTTTTACAAAAATAGGAAACAGCAAATATGTAGAAAATTGTTCGTAGCATGCAATTTTTCGTTTGAATGTAAAATGTAAAATACAGACAAAAACACAGTTCACAATACCTAGTGACCGAACAAAAAGTAATTGTCTACAGAAGTAAAAAATGTATAACAAAAGCATATCTGCCAGTACATTTCATTGAATGCAATATTTGTATCCAGAACAAATAAAAAGAAACAAAAGAAGTTTAGGACACTAGTTTATCTAAAATATTAATGACAGGTCATTATACAGAAACAAAAAATGCATATTTATGAAAAAAATATTTAGGAGAATGTGATTACATTTTTTAGAATTGAGAAAGCCAACGCAGCAGGTCCTATTTCTGGTCAGCACAGACCTTTTTGCGTTCCATGAGTGACGCATTGTATTCCTAATTAAAATTACAGCTTCATGGTTCTGGTTATATAGCTCTCAATCAGAGGCCTGCTTGAAGACTTATAAGCAATGAAAGCTTTTCAATTCCAAGGCAGGAGAGGACCACATTGAGCGGTATGCATCTAGTCTCGCCTCCACGATTAGCTGTTGTAAGCGCCGATCGGCCTCGATACCGCCATTGAGGTATGCGATTTAAAACGAGAAATAGTTGGATTATCTGGTCCACTTGGCCAATTTACAACTTCTACTAAATTAAATCGGGGCTTCAATTGTGCAGTCGCATTAAAATTATTATTAATATTTTCTCATTGTTATTCCTGTTAGGACTTGTATAATAATTGACATTTAGTTCATGTTATTGTTTGTATGGACAATGTTCCAATTCATGTATGTATCCCGTTTATGCTACCCTTACACAATGCCCTGTGTGGTCTATAAGGTACTTTGAATAGATAAATAAATAAAGGTAAGAAAGTTTTCCGAAAAGCTGCAATTCTAAAGAAACGTAACAATTTTTTTCCGCTGGCAGATTTGCACGTTTATTACCCTTTCAGCGAACAAAGTCATCGGAACAACCGCTTGAAGTTCGATCAGCGGCGCTAGATAGGGGTGCAACACGATTACGGTAATCTCTCTCAATCGTCTTGAGCATACGCTTCGCCTCAGAGGAGTTAGCGAGTCGTCAGCAGCTTTTACCCGGCCTCTCTAATCGTTAGAGTGTTTTAGAATAGCGTTTGCAAGCGCTGCGGGTGTTGCGGACGTAGCGGGTGCCATATGAGTTTTAGGATAGCGTTTGCCCTGCTGCGAACCGCAACGCACGATTGCGGCGACACCGTAGCCTCGAAACCAGCGCTTGCGGGCCACATGCGGGCCGCGCACGCAATTTCGGATTTTCTGCGTGCGGTCCACGAACGCGAACGCGGACTCGCGTTACGACGCATGCGCAGTGGCAGCGACCGCACTGCAGGGACTCGCGGTGCGCTATTCTAAAGCTCCTTATTATCGCCACTGCATGTTTACGTAGAGAGCAGGTTCAATTATGCGGACGTCTGCGACAAGTGGCAGTTGGAAGAAGCGAATCAAGGGAAGACTGACGAAGGCACGCATAATGCTTGACGTGTGTGTCTGGTTGTGGAATTGGCGAATCAGCCCTCGTGTGTCGCGGTGCATTGATTCGGTTAACCTTAATGAAGATCAGCCGGTAATGAAGCCAACGTTTGATAGAGGGATCGTTAGTTGTACTGTTTTCGAATTGTACTGTAGTAATTGTGACATAGATGCGAAGAAAGTAAAGTGCCATGAAGACACGGCTTGCAGCTGGCACTGACCAAACCCATGACTTTGTGTGTCAGTGTATTACCGATGCCCCGCCGTGGTGATCTAGTGGCTAAGGTACTCGGTAGCTGACCCGCAAGTCGCGGGATCGAATCCCGGCTGCGGCGGCTGCATTTCCAATGGAGGCGGAAACGTTGTAGGCCCGTGTGCTCAGATTTGGGTGCACGTTAAAGAACCACAGGTGGTCGAAATTTCCGTAGCCCTCCACTACGGGGTCTCTCATAATATTAAGGTGGTTTTGGGACGCTGAACACGACACATCAACCAATCAGTGTATTACCTAAGTGGATCTCGGAGCCCTTGTTGAAAGAAGTTGTTCGAGGTATAGCATGCATCCAGGACGGGACAGAGAAGAAAACACAGAACTCATACACGGCGCTAACTGTCAACAATGCCATGTATGTGTTCTGTGTTTTCTTCTCTGTCCCGTCCTGGATGCGCTATACCTCGAACAACATGAATAATCAACAAGCCCGCCGTGCAACCTTAGTTGAAAGAAGCGCTTGGTTGAGATCTCCTCCGCTAGATGCCGCAACGACATCAGATACTGCCAATAAAAGCGTCTGCTCTTCCAAAAATTTATTCAATTAATTTTTGTTTATCATATTGACAGGTAACTGACCTTTATCTTAAGTAAATTTATGCTTTCATATCACATATAAACCCAATAATAAAGTTGCTGGGGTGAGGCTGTCACGGTAGCTCAAGTGGTAGAGCATCGAACGCGTCATTCGAAGGTCGCAGGTTCGGATCCTGCCCACGGCAAGTTATCTTTTCACCCACATTTCTTTTTTCACATTTTCATTATAATTTGGTTTATTATCTTCCCCTATACTTTCCTGAGGATTATACAATTCCTATTCGATATAATCCTCAACATGAAACTAGAGGCAGCTGACACCATGCCTGTATTATTTTAAACGTGTGAATACGTCTTCTTGTTTTTTATGCGCTGCAGGGCACGAAAGAAAAAAAAACACAGAGACGGCGCAGACTAATTGCGCATCACAGAGTCAGCGCAAACATGAAAACGTACCAACTAAACTTCATCACCGCCTTATTAACGGGCAAGTACGGTGGAGGCGAGAACTCTTGAGTTCCGTGTGCTTGGATTTTGATGCACGTCTCTCTCCAACCTTTTTTCTCCCCTTCATTCCTTCCCCAGTGCAGTTTAGCTAACCGGACGTGCGTCTGGTTAACCTCCCTGCCTTTCTTTACATCTTTATCTCTGTCTTAAAGAACCCCTTTGATCGAAATTTCCTTAAACTTGCACTATACCGCGTCTCTCATAATATTATCGCGGTTTTGGAACGTTATACCCCAGCAGTTATTCTTACGTTACACTTTTTGAATATTCGAAAAGAACTGGATATGCCCGCAACATAAGAGTCTGAGTGACTGACTGCTCATGCAAAAAAAAAAAAAATGCTGAACGTTGCAAGGTCATCGAGCAACAACGAGTAACCGGGCGGATGTTGACGGGCTCAAATTTTTAATTTACCACGTATAAATATCATCCTACAGGACGAGATATCGCACAAAAAGAAAAAGTAAAAAAAGTGTTGCGACGACTACGGATGGCGCGGTTTTGGTGCCCCCTAAAAAGAAACGCAAAGTCGCAAAGTCGAGAGGCGACGCGCGGCGATTCCAGGCGCAACGCTGCAGCAGAACACAGCGGAGAGTCGCGCGAGAGGCAAAAAATAAAATAATATATAATTGATGGTGTCGCGTCAATTCTCAAGGCGAAGCGGACACCGCATGTCTCGTGATCATTATCCCGCACAGAATGAGCGACCCGATCGGCTGCCAAGTTCGGACGCGCAATCACTTTATTTTTTTTCATGATATCGGATACTGCCATTCGACCTTAATACATACATGGCTTCTCTATTTTTCGCGTATACCCGGTTCTCTCTTTCATTGGGCATTCGCCAGGCGTTACTAAACGAGAGCGCATCTATTCCTTTATCATATCGTTTTTTCTTTCTCAGAACAGGAGCACAATCTGCACCGCGAACGCCAATGAAACAGTGAATATTGAGCAATGAATCCATCCAGGCGCCTAGAAGTGACTGCTGTTGAACGTTTCAAAATATTTTTTTTGTGCTGTAGTTATTAAACCTCCGGTATCGGGGATACCGTCCCAATCAGGAGACGAGGCAGGATTGCAGTGCCCCATGTGATCGCGGTTGGCGCAGCATAATTTAGGAATATAAAATGCGCGAATCCGATTGCACATGCACCGTTACTATGCATGCGCATATGTCGGCATTCATTAACACATGCACGTCAGGTTTACTTGTTCGTTCTTTCTTTTTTCGGACGTCACGGCAGTCCGGTTTTGGAAGGAGATAACGTCGAGGCACGTGAGGGACCCGTCCGGTAGCACGGATTCTTAGCTCTTATAGCTGTGAATCTGAGTGGTTATGATGGAGCAACCGATATGAAAATATATGGAGAGCGGCTGTAAGGTGGGTGTCCAGCCATGCAAGATAATAAGAGCTCGTCGTGTATAGTGTCCTTCGTCTAGGGTGTTAGACTTGTCTAATACTCCAGATGGGACAGCCATGGTTTCCGTAGACGAGGAGTATTGTAAGTCGACAATGCCCTAGAACAGGCATATACCGACAGTAGTGACTTATGTTAATCCAGCCCGCACGTGACAGAGATTATGTCTGGTTCACGCTTAAGAAACACACAGTTAACAACCCTCAGTGACGGACGAATCGGTTAAAGGGACACTTGAGAAAAACAATGACTCGGATTAGATTGACAAACTGCACTCAGAACTCTAATGCCTATGTTTCACTATCATAGGTTCATTATTAGCGGAGATGATCGTGGTTGAAATTACATTTTTATATTTCGCGCCGAAGTGCACGCGTGTGACGTCAAATTTTTCAGAATATAAATGTTTTTTTTTTTACTTTCAAGATATTGGTGCCAAGACATTTTTCTAAAATCTTTGTGCTAGGTCTGTGGCACTTACCGCTGACAATGTACTTCATTTTTATTGATTAGAAGCTACGTAGGGCCCAGTAGATCATAGAGTTTCCTAATATACAGTAGAGGAAACCTTGGCACTATATAAGGGAGCTGCAGCGCACGGTGCTTCAGCGAGCATGGGAATGATGGGTAGTGCGCACATATGTCTAATCTTCGTACTTCTGGCCTGCTTCTGGCTCCGTGTGTGTACATGTGGCCTGGAGCTGTTCTTTCACGAAACAAAAATCAGCAAATGTTCCGTGGTTGCGCTTCACCAACATATTATTACGTTACCTTTCCAAATCGAGTCACGAAGTTCAAAAGGGTTGAATCTTTCTTTCAAAACAAAACCGAAACACAGCAATAAACGAAGCCGCAAGTACGATTCGCCGCCCGCAAGTACGAAGACTAGGCAAATGTGTGTACTACCCATCATTCACATGGTCACTGAATTATCACAGCGACTGAGTTCCCTCTAGTTAATTTTAGAAAACTATATGCACTAGATGCCTTCAAAATCTTTGAAGTTACGGTGTATGGTGCGGGAATGTCAAGGTGGTGTCATCAATCGCATTTTTCTTTCGCGTGTTTTCACGCTTACCAAGCCTACAGTAGCGACAAGAGTGGTGTTTTAGGAATTGTGAAGTTTCACTCTACTTATACGCGAATAATTTATTCTTGCTCTTTAGTGTCTCTTTAAACTGGTTCTGTTCGTGTTCCTATTGATGGTGGTGGTGCTTGATTTCAAACCAATGGAACAAGTCTGAACCGGGTGCCCCAACAGGCACACGAGTAATACTAACTTTTTTGCAAGCGCACTCACACATGAGACAATTAGCCAAATATACCAAGTCAACAAAAATTGCACAGTAAAGCACACGAACATACGAAACAATGTTTTTTTTTTTTTTAGAAAATTCGGTTCGCCGAATAATAATAGCTGCCTATACATGCGAAAACGCAGTCGCTATAAATTGGTCTTTTTGTCGCTCATTTGTAGAGGCTTCCGTGCGAAGCGTCGACCATAACAAAAATCTAACTTCTTCGAAAATACCGACTACTTCGCAGTGCCGTCGGCAGGTTTTTGTCTTAGGGGTCACGTCTCAAACCGCCGTGGAGAAGATGGGAGCGCTGTTGTACCTTCGGTGGGTGTACAAAACTGGTTTGTCTCGGGGGAGAGGGGGGGGGGGGGGGTTGCAGTGCTTTCATTTGTACCCCGAGCCAGCGCTCATGTGTCTTAGTAGATCATCGCTACTGCCTCAACTCACAAGAGAGCCTATACTGCCGCTTTACTGCAGTAAAACAATGTTACGCGGTGAAGCACAAAAGCGTATTGTGGGAAAGCTGTTGATAGGACAGAGTATTTGGAGAGATGGTATTTGAGCCCGTTTTGGGGGTAAGGTAACAGAGACTGTGCTTTGCATCTGCCTGATTATACTCGAAGAAATACTGTGTGTTTCGTGTAGGTACCTTAGATGATCCGAATGCGAAAGTTATCTTGGGCTTCTTCTCAGTCATGTAATAATCAAACTTTTCCCTTCTACTGCGGTCGGGATTTAGGCCTCGATCTTTGGGTAACCAGAGCCTAGCGTTTGTCTTGTCTACTTGTTCTTCTTTTCTGTCTTTGTTTGTTTTTTGCTGGTTTCTTTTTTCCGAATAAATATTTTTTAATGAGGAGGATAACAAACACTATTATTACCAAGTATCATGATAGCTGCCGAACAATTTCGAGTCTGTGTGTCTCTCCTATCTATTCTTCAATAAAAGAAGAAGGGAGAGGGAGAGAAAGAACAAATAAAAATAAACAGAACACACAGAATATCATTTGCATAGCTGACGCGTAACGTTTCATTTAACCAATTAACAGGCCACAGTCTCGGGATCAGCAGACCTTGTCTGGCTCTTGCCAAACGTCAAACCTGACGAAGTAAGAACAACAGAGTAATACAGCAGGGACAAGGGGGAGTTCGCGCTGACGCTTATCATTCTCCAGAGAGAGAGCGACAGAACCGCGGCACGTTTATAAAGGCGCCGAAAATATCACCTCCGTGCCACTAAACGCGCTGGAGGAGAGAGAGGCCCGCGCCGCGATCGGTGGCGCGAACCGTATAATCGTTCCAATTTAATAACCTTGCACGGATAAAAAGCGCTTGGCTATAACCACGCGGACGCGGCGCATTAAACACGAACACGACGTCTGATCGTGGACAGCGACGAGGACGACAAGGGCGGATAACGACATCGACGAATGGGCCGCGCGAAAAGTTTCAAGGGCTGCCCAACTGACGGCGCAGTTCCGGGAGGGGGACGTCCACGGTTGGTGGTTATTTCTATGCCATGGGAGGAGTGAGGACCGGGTACGCTTGGCGACAACTGACATGGGAGACGTCGCCACCGACTCACTTGCTTGGAGCATTGACGGCTGAAGTCTCTTTAAAAACACATAATGAAACACAAGCCACCTACTGGGGAATCCGGTATAGTGCGCAAGCGTTACGTAAAACGTGGTGAATTCAGCGCTAAAAAAAAAAAAAAAAAGACGAACACGTGTGAGAGACTAAACAGGAGCTTGTCCTGTCTCGCATTCGTGTTCGTCTTCTTTAGTGCTGAAATCACTGTGTTGTCTAATCATCAACTGGCCAAACAACTTCTTATTACAGAAATGTCCATCATTTATCGAACATGTGCCAATACCGGATAACATTAGCCAATACCGTTTACCCAGCATTAACCCAACGCTAGCCTGGAAATCGGGGCTAACACAGAAATTTCCGCAGGCGGTGCTGCCATTGTTTCGAGAGCTCTTGTGACGTTCTTTGTTACGATTTTTTTTTCAATATTTCCAAGAGTTCATTATTACCAAACATAGCAACAGAATTAGTGTCTGCAATGTTCGCTTTACACTTAAGTGTGTACAAACGGAGGAATGTGACATTCATGACCCAATGCACGATTGAAAGTTGTCAATTGCAAAGTCATAGAGTCATCTGTGGTGAGAAAGAGAGAAAGGGAGGCAATGCACTTACCAAATACTACATCAATGCCAGCTAACTGGTGGCAGTTGTTGCTCCCACTGATGACAATGAGGTTATCATTTCATTTAAAACGTGACGTATACAGTGTTTCTTGTAAACAAGCGTGTTGTTTCATCTATTGCGGTGCAGAATTCTCGTTCATTGTCTCTGTGTAAGCACTTGGGAGAGTACTACAATTGTGTAGTGTTTACACACGCTTGACATTACATGTGCGGTAAGCGCTATCCTCTTGACGTTACGCTCGTAGTAAGCATTATATATTTAAAGGAACCATGGCATCCCATTTTCGCTCATAGTCTGTGTTATGTTAGTTATTCATTGGGTGTTCGCAAACAAGCTGGTGAAATTTTTAGGGCGTTTGGTCGCGCTCTTAATTTATAGCGAGCATTTTTGTAAGAGAGCAGAGTGAATTAAAGAACAAACGGGAATTAAGGATATCATAGTTGAAATCAAGAAGAGCGAATGGACATGGGCCGAGTGTGTAGTGCGTAGACAGGATTACCGCTGGTCAATAAGGGTAACTAACTGGATTCCCAGAGAAGGCAAACGGGTTAGGGGGAGACAAAAGGTTAGTTGAGCAGATAAGATTGAGAAGTTTGCGGGTATATAAATTGGCAGCGGCAAGCACAGGGCCGAGTTGACTGGCGGAACATGGGAGAGGCCTTTGTCCTGCAGTAAACTTAGTCAGGATGATGATGATGATGATGATGACAAAGATGATGATGATCTTTGTAAGCCCGCGAGCGTTCCCGAGAGTCGGACAACAGTGACGCACACGCGAGCCAAGACGTAACAAGCCATTTGCTTTGTGAGCATCTTTATTCGGGACAACAATTTTCGTTCGTGGTCAGCTGCGCGTACAATGGAGGTATTACAGCTTCCTTCAGCTCGGCATGAAAAAACCGTACAATTTGCAGCGGCTAGAACTTGGGTAGAAGACGACGGCCCCACTTCGTAAAGCGCATGACGTCACAGACGTCATTTCAAAATGGCGGCCACCGGCAGTGGGCGGGGTTTAAAGCCGGCGTCTTCTAGCACTTATTCGGGAATCGAATATTATTTTACAGTCTAATTTTCATACATGTAAAGGTGCAATAAACCCTCTACTACCTTTTGCCGACAACCGCAATTATGTGGGGGACCGTGTCATGCCAACTATAATATTACAAGCGTGTAAGCATGCACTAAAGTTGTGTAATACAGAGTGCGTATGTTGCCTGGACAGACGGATGGATGGGTAGGGCTGTATCTTTATAAACAGGCCACGATTCACACCACCTGACCACAACTCATATAGTAATTCTATGTTTAGTGAAATACTATAGCATCAGAGCTCCCTCTAGTACCATTGCAGAAAACTAAGTCTCAAGCCATTTCAGCCGTGTGAGAGCAAATAATACAACGCAAACCCTTTCGAGAGAAAGCTACTCAGGAAAAATAAAGCATTGTTGCCAAGAGTTCCGACTCGAGAAGCAGCGACTATCATTCTCCGAAATCCAACCTTCGAGCCGTCACTCAACTTCAGAGTGGACATTGGCTGCACAACTTGGAAAAACAACCATTATAGATGAATACGATGAACGTCGCAGGTTAAATATCGACCTTACGCGCCATGACAGAAGCTCGGCGCGCTCATTATCAAAATTTCGATCACACAGCGCTCTTATTATTATGCGGCCACGCTGTCGATGATGTGACGGAGCATAGTCATCATCTCCACCGCAACTGTAATAGCAGCCATTTCTCTTTGTTTTAAATTCCTTATACATCTATCGAAGGCCGTGCTTTGCCACGTCTCGGGAGGGCAATATTTCAACTACGACTTTCCAATGTCAGCTTTTTGCATCCATTACCATGATAAACGCGGGTGGTTCTTGGCACACGAGGGACGCGAGCTTCAACTAAAGGCACTGCTGATACATCTTCATAAAGCATGCTTGCTAGCCGGGTCGTACGTAACTATCACCCTCCCGAGCACTTTAAGTGCCGCTGTTACAGTATGCAGGGAGCCACCTGGACGTTAAGCGAGCAGTTCTGAAAGGTTTTTAACTTTGACGATAAACACTCAACAGATGCCCTTATTTGTTAAGCGGGAAATATGTACGACATTGCATGTAACTTAGACGTGCTTCGTCCTTCTCAAGGTGACTCATTCGGTGCGAACGTTCAGCATGTCATTCGGCCGAAGCACAATCGCAACTCAACTGAAGACAGAGCTCGGAGACTTTGGCCACTTGTGGCCACAGACGCACGAAGTCGCGGATTTGATTCCAGCTTGTCGCGTCTGCATTAGAACGCTGGTACAGTCCGAAACAACTCCCAGTGTTCAAAATTAATCCGCATTTAGTCATTCGTCATAGCCCTTGCCTTCGACCAATACATTAAGGCAGGTGCATGACTAACGAGTAGTAGGACAACGCGCTAAAATTTTGGCCAATGAATTCCGGAGTGGATTCTTAAACAAAGCAAACAGACTGGACACTCATTTTAGCCGGTTGTCTTGGTTATACGGCTGTCCCTGCTCCCTACATCTCCACCCGCTATCTGACTCCTCTAGAGGACCTATAAATCATCCAGATGCGTATCCACTCCCCATGCAAAACCGTTAAATATATCTATTTTATCTCTACGTCGTTTCATATTGCCACGCTGGATCGGTGGCAGAAGATGAGAGCGTAGACGTCAGTGGCTGCTGTGGCCGAGTGAACTGTCGTTCATGTCGAGTTTCTGTTCGCCGTTTCCTCTCGCGACAGACTGGTGCATAGAGGTTCCGGGTATTGCGACGTCTTATGCCTGTTGGTCCTGAACCAAGGCAACCATTGCCAGTGCACTACAGGGTCTGCTAATATGCATCGATCGAAGCAGCCGCCGCCTTCAAAGACTACCACCGCAGTACGGCCTCTTAAAAGCTCCGTGAGGACAATCTTTGGCACAGCTTCCACTATCTTCTACGCTCTCTTCTTCTGCCACCAACACAGCGTGGAAATATCATGACCATTGATTTCAGATGACCAAAAAATTCACAGGTGTGGTGGGAGGGGGTTGGGAAGGAAGATGTTAAAAGATTTGTGGGCAAAAATAAAAAAAAAATCGGCGAATCAACAATAATTAAAAAAAACTGAATTGGAAATCGCATTTATTTTCAGCCCGCATGTTACAAAGTTGCAAGGAAACATAGGTAACTAGCGAAAAGGCCATTCTACGTCAAAACTACCATTCCGGTTCTCAGACAGACTGATAAGCGGAAGAGGGAGGGTTTCGACGTCCTGCTGGCGAACACAGTCAGCGGAGTCCCGCACTAGATAATATTTAAACAAGCTACAGGTTGAAATGGGAACAAGAAATCAGGCGTAGACACATCTAGTGCCATCGTGTTCACCCTGCAAGCGGCGGGATCGAATCACTGCCCGAGTGGCCACATTTTCGGCGAAGCCAACAACGCTCGAGGCTTGTGCAGTTCGACCTACGAGCACGTCAAAGAACCACAGGTGGTCCAAAATCGAAACCCTATAACATACGGCGTCTCTCATAACCACACCATGGCTTTGGACGTTAAAGCCTTTAGCAATGGCTGTTGGTGCGCGACGTCAACGCAGTCACCTCATGGGTAAGAAATCGACGTCCTCGCTTAGGTACGCTCTGTATCCCAGGTAAAGGCGGATAAGTGTCTGGTTTAAAGGACTGCGTCGATTCGGCGTGAAGTTGAGCGAGGAAAAACGTTCCCGGCCCTGGCAGTCGTCGTGGTCGCCGAACGCAGCCCGCCGAAAGCCGCTCGAGCGGAATAAAAGCAACAGCAACTTTGGGTGGCCACCCGTGTCGATCTGCCAAGGCCGCGCTGTAGACGACGAATTCTTTCACACGTTTTCTAGCGTGATCGATGCCGTACGCAGAGCCATAAAGACCGTGCAGTGGCTGGAACCGCGACGCCTAATGGGAAAATCAAGGCGCAGAGCGCGTCGTGACATGGACGCGTCGCACCGTACTCGAGTGGATGTATTCGAAAGGGGCGTTTGCTAGCGGGGAAACCACGAAGCGGCCGTAGACTTTCTTGCCACGGCAATTATGGCTGTTGCCCCATTCCGGTTCCTTCTGGACGAACTTCTTTTTTTTCGTTTCGTTGAAGACGCAATTGCAGGGGCGTGGGTTAGGAAGAAGCTTGCCCACCACGTTTTAACTGAAAGCGTTTTCTAAATGCAAGCGTATGTGCGGACGACGTCACGTGACAGTTGTGAATTTTCATCGGCTGAGCTGTCTATAACAGGTGAGAGCCAAGCAATTAAATGCATAGCTAAGTTTTTTTCTTTCCATTGCTTTAGCGTAGCCCGTGTGTGTGTGTGTGTGTGTGTGTGTGTGTGTGTGTGTGTGTGTGTGTGTGTGTGTGTGTGTGTGTGTGTGTGTGTGTGTGTATGTGTGTGTGTGTGTGTACTTGTTTGCATAATTAACGCTTTACCGGACGTCGGCGGCTCATAGCGAGTACTATTGCATACTTCTACGTCGCGACTTAGAAGTAGGCATTAGTGCATGTTATAGTTCCGTGAATCTGGATGCCAAGACGTCCCGAATGTGAGGTACACGAATGTAAAGAGGCGATCACGTGCAATAGTTGTTCTTTTTTTTTTTAATCGGCCTTGAAAACAGTCAGACAGTGCTGGTCTAATGGTGATGAAGACGATGCCAAGAAGTACATCAACATCGTGACCATTTCAAGCACAATAATTATCATAATCATCATCACTGCGATCATCACCCTCATTTTGTTCCATCTACGAAAGGAACATTGGTTGGTAAACTCACTAATGACTCACCCGAGACTGAGGTCAAGCCGTCAATCTCGGCGATTCCAGGTGGGCAATGCTTTGGTGCGTTGCTGTACGAGTGGGTTGGGTTGAGGAAAAATCTACTGAGTCTGTATCCAACTGAGCGTGGGTGACGAAAATTTCGGCAAACCTGAGTCCGAGGGATCCCGATGGGCAATATATATTTCTTGTGGGAGTCCGAATGAGCTCCACGCTTTTTTTTTCCATTACTATGAAAGGAAAACACCATCACCGTTATTTCGTTTTTTTTATTTCTTTATTCAATCTTGTTTTTTGTGTAATAGTATGCTTAATGCTACGCTCTTCTGCGTAGCGAGATCACCATGCTCTTGTGGAAACGAGAATTCTCGGAAGCCAGGTCCCACCAGTCGTCGGCACGAAATGCTCATAGAGCGCAAAAGCGAAGCACGGGTTCAGGTGAAGGTGGAGACTTGAGGACAATAAAAACATTCTCGGGCACGGGTTTCTCTAGAGCGAATGTTTAGACAAATGACAGCAGCATGCCTTGAGGAAGGCTTTTGTAAACGTTTCATCTAGAGAAAACAACTTCTCAAGAATATTTCGTCTCATAAAAGCTCCGGTGCGTTTACCGAATGCTTCCAAAGTGATTTAAAAGCTTCAGCATGCGGACGGGCTGTGTTTTCTTCTCCTTTTCTACCACTCGTTACCGCTTCTTAATGCGTCGACTGCTGCTAGCGGCCGTCTTGCGTCTTTCTCTGCAGTCCTTGTGCGTGTTCGCTAGTGTTATTGAAGCGTCCTTACTTATTGCCTTGTTTTCTAGCCGCTCCGCTAGCCTTGCCAGAGGCACACGCTATGGGTGAAATGGAGGGCGCGTAAGTTAGAGGCAGTAAGGATATTACTACGCAAGAATCTGCATGATGCATCATCATAACCACCACCACCACCACTGTCGTCATCATCATCAGCTTGGCTACACCCACTGCAGGGCAAATGATTCTTCCATACTTCGCCGGTTAAGCCGGTCCTGTGCCTGCTGCAGCCATGTTATCCCCCTCAAACTACTTGACAATCTCATCTATACCCACCTAACCTTCTGCGCACCCAACGCGTCCCTGCGTTTTCTGGGAGTCCAGTCTGTTACCCTTGAGAACCAACTTTCATCGTATACCTTGGAGCTATATGTCATTGCCATGTTCATTTCTTCTTTATTTCGGCTACTCTGTCTGCCCTGCCGCGGTGGTCTAGCGGCTAAGGTACTCCCCTGCTGACCCGCAGGTCGTGGGATTGAATCCCGGCTGCGTCGGCTGCATTTCCGGTGGAAGCAGAAATGTTGTAGGCCCGTGTGCTCCGATTTGGGCGCACGTTAAGGAAGCCCAGGTGGTCGAAATTTCCGGAGCCCTCCACTACGGCGTCTCTCATAATCATACGGTGGTTTTGGGACGTTAAACCCCACATATCAATCAATCGGCTAAGGTGTCTTTAACAGCAGTCTGTTCCCTTTCTCTCTACGCTCTGTTCTTGTACCCTAAAGTTACATCTATAATTTTTTTGCCATTGCACGCTGCTCTGTCTTCAATTTAAATTGAACTCTATGAAAAAGACTTCAGACTTGTTTCCTGTGATTTTTTTTTTCATGTCCGGTATGTAAGTACTGGTAAGACGCATCTGCTCCACGTCTCTCTTGAAGGATAGTTGTAAACTACCATTTACTACTTGAGAATGCCTACCGAATGCATTCCACTTTATTCTCATTCTAATTATTTTAGCCTGATGTTTCGTATCCGCGGTCACCGCCTGTCATAAGTAGAAGTGACGAGGCGTGGATCAACCATTACGACGGCGCACGACGCGCCAATCCTCATCGCTTCGTCGGCTTTCTCAACACTTCGTGACGGTCAATTACGCTCCGAATGCATAAACTAAGTGCACGACGTCGCAGCTGTCCGCAGCCCTGTGTCCACGTACAGGTATCTCCCTTGTTGGGAGCCGTCGCGTCGCCGTGACTGCGGGCACGTATAGAATTGCCGCTGCGTGAACAAACACCAGCACGACGGGCGTACATACACAAACCACATGTCGCACGCGCGTACCCGGCCGGCTGCTCGCACATGTCGACGACGGTGAGTGAGTGTTTGCGCAGTGGCATACCCCGCTACCATAAGCGGTCCTCCAATCCATTCTATACGGGAGCACGTATCGCGACGCCAGATCTCGACCAGGTAGCGAAGGTTGGGCGCCCCTCTTCGGTGCACGTATTCGAAATGCGAATCGCGTCCACGTATATGCGGTAATAACTCGGAAGGGTCGAGTTTTTTTTTTTTTTTTTTTTTACGCGTGGTCTTCGATCTCCGGCCACCATTCAGACTATAGTGTGAGGGTACTGCGCGACGCGGCCACCAAAGAAAAGACAAAAAACTCGCGCTAAAGCGCGAGCAATCTCCGCCAGCGTTGCCAACGAGCTTTAGCGATAGCCGTTTAAGTTAAGCAAGTCGGCAGCTGTACGGCGAGGCTAAAAGGAAAAAAAACACAAAACTATACGGGATAAAACTGGGAGTGCGCGTGCTTGAACGCTCGCAATTTGGTGATGTGGGCATACCTAAGTAGACACGCCGCAATTACGGCGTGGCAGCCGAAAAACTACCCCGCGCCGCACAAGATACAAGCACGATCAATACTGCGGCCCCCTCCGCGGAATCAGATAAAGAATGGCACGGCTGCTGCTGCACATACACACGTATGCACACACACCCGCGCGGAGACATGTTTTTTTTTTTTTTTTTTTTTTTTTGCCGAGCGCGGCAAAAGCAGTTCCAAACGACGCGGCAGCGAGCCCAAAAAGAACGACGCGACTCGAGGTCTCCCCTCCGCTTTGACCGGGGCCGATTCAATTCGTGGCAGGCAGAGCTGAACGACGAATCGTGACCACCCGGGGCGCTTTCAGCGCGCGAGGGTCGAGAAATCGCTTCGATATTCGGGAATGACAGAACAGGAGCGGAGGACAACGCAAAAAAAAATAAATAAAAACATTAGAGCGCTAGCTGCGCAAAGGACGACAAAATAGAGCGCGCGCGAGTTCCTTTGCCTTAATTTTTTTCTTTCTTTTTTCTTTTGACCTAGCCGATATTATTGCTGAGCTGATGCCCCTCGCTTACACATTAACGGCGCGAGCGCGGCACTTAGCGAACGAGCGGAGGTACAAAAAATTTTGAAAAATGGCGCTTGACCCCCGGGACGGGGCCATGCGGGTTCCTCGTGTCATGCATGCAAGCTCGCGCGCTCGCGTTAAAGGAATATAAATAGAAACACGTTGGCGCGCCAGGGGGCGCGCCTAAGAGTGGGAAAATATGACGCAGGCCCCGATGGGTGACTCGTCTTCGGTTGAAGGAGAGGAGGACGTAGAGGTTATCAGGGGATGACGCAAGCAATTTCCGCCTATAGAGCGAGGCGGGGTGGACCGACAGCCGACCGGTGAGTAGACTGACACGCAAGGGTAAGCGATGGTAGACCGACCCGCCGATTGCGTCCGTGTCGCCGAATTCTAAAACGAACGAACGAGAACGCTTAATGAACGAAGCGAAAACATTGGGTCTAATTACAGCCAGAGATGTCAGGCTCTTAGCTATCTAAAAAAAAACGTTCTTATATATCCGTGAATACGATGAAAAATGGAATAGTTAGGCTATGTAAACCTACTAAATGACCGAGTCACTCCGCAAATGAAACCGCGCTGGCAGAGACTCGGCGTGGAGACATCCATTCCGAAATCGCTCGACCGAATAGGCCTGTGGCTAAAAGGTTCGCTAATTCGATCGATAAACGACAATGGTCGCCGATGGGCTCACGGTATTATTATTCATTACGGTCATTTGAATTACAGCACACCATAACTCATGATGACAAACGCGCACACGTTTCCGCACTGGCCACAGGCTCAAAGAGAGGAACAGTGCAGGGCAAAGGGTGCCATTTTTCAAGTTCGGAAAGTAAGGCAGCTATAAAAAAAAACCACCTCTGTCGACACTGCCATTGAGCTCAGTAATGTGGTCCAGCGCATATACACGATTGCGCCCGCGTTTATTGCTATTCCGTGACCAAAGAATGCCGCCTGCAGGAAGAAAATAACTGCAGTATAGGCATGTCACTCTGCTTGCATATTGTTGCAGCCGCGGCGCGTCGGAATCGGTAGTCGCCAGTATACCGTGCTCGGCAGCTGAGCCGGAAGACCCGGCTTTGGTTCCGGCCTCGGCGGTGACAATTCAATGGAGGCGCCAGAAGCGCGCGTGCTTATAGATTTATGAGCACGTTATACAACCCTGGGTCCACTCTCCGCTGCTATATATAGTGGTTATGGCGCTCAACTATATACAGACGTAATGGTCGAGGGATAGAATTCCTGCCACGGTGGCTGGATTTCGTATGTAGCTGAAGTGTTAGAGGCCCGTGCACATATTTAGGTGCACATCGAAGAACCCTATAGGTAGTCGAAATTTCAGAAGTCATACGTGATAATCGTACCGCGGTCTTTACCTGGTATACGAAAAAGCCCAACAATTATTAAGGAACAACGCCAGGTCGTCGAAATTTCAGAAGCCCAATAACGGCGTGGCTCTTAATCATATCGGACTTTGGGCATGTCAAAAACCAGACATTGTTAGGTATACAAAATACTTATTCGATTCAACTATGTGTATAGCTTACCCCGCCGCGGTGGTCTAGTGGCTAAGTATACTCGGCTGCTGATCCGCAGATCACGGGATCGAATCTCTGCTGCGGCGGCTGCATTTCCGATGGAGGCGGAAATGTTGTAGGCCCGTGTGCTCAGATTTGGGTGCACGTTAAAGAACCCCAGGTGTGCAAAATTTCCGAAGCCCTCCACTACGGCCTCTCTCATAATCATATGGTGGTTTTGGGACGTTCAATCCCTCAAATCACTCAAATCAATGTGTAGCTTGTCTACATGCACACCGTTGTACTGCGTCCGCAGCCGTGATATGCGAAAAATAGAACTGAAAATTCTAGTTCCATGATGAAAATATGCCAACGGGAATATTTAAACAAGAAAATGTGTCTCGCAAAGTCGATCCCGGGGATTTCAAGCCTTCGCTCCAGCGATGTCGTTGCTTTCAGCGAATCGTGTATGGAAAGTACCAGAGAAAGCTATGAAAGGAAGGAGTTGTAGCCGTAACAAAGACCCGGCTCTTTTCTACATGACGCTGTCTTCCAGCCCCCGAATTTTCGGACTGTGAAATGTTGTTCGGACCCATTTACCCTCCTTACCTTCGCAGTAAGCCGGGGGGCCTAGGTTCGATTCCTGGGCACGATGGCCGCATTTCGATGGGTGATGTGTGCATCTGTGGCCTCTGATTTAGGTCTGAATCTGCGCTATATTACGATTCTGATGATGTACAGTATACAACTGTAGCCATATTTGCCAAAGTTTGATTTTGGAGCACGTTGAATAACTTTATGCTGTCAAAAATCAATCGGAAGTCGCTCATATGGCGTCCTTCTTAATCATGTCGCGTGAAATTTGTAAAAAAGGGGGCGCCCCGTGGAGCCGACGTTTTGACAAGCGGACCTGTCTTTTTCAAGGCTCCAACTGATTTTGTCAAGACCAGTTGGAGCTTTGAGAAAGGCGAGTCCACTTCTCGCAACGCGGGCACCAACACACGCACACTTTTTTTTATGAATTTTTCATCGCAAGCTTCCATCTTTCCATTCCTGCTTTCACTTTGGTCACTCATATCACGAAACTGGAACGTAAACTCTCATATTTACGTTAATAATAATAGTGATAATACCTGGGGTTTTACTTCCCCAAAATGACGATATGATTACGAGAGACGCAGTTGAGGGCCCCGCAAATTTTGACCACCTCGTCTGCACTGATATTACACAGCACACGGGCCTCTACCAGTTCGCATCAATCGAAACGGGACTGCGCCATGACAGGGATCGAACCCGGCACCTTCGGCCCAGCAGCCGAGGACTTTAGCCACCGTGGCACCGAGGTGGACCCCATATTTACGTTATCTTCCTTCTTCATGGCACACTGGAGAAACTCTAATCTACGCACGAGAGAGAGATAAAGATGCAAGGAAAGGCAGGGAGGTTAACCAGACGCACATCCAGTTTGCTACCCTGCACTGGGGAAGGGATGAAGGGGAGAGAAAGAGGTTGCAGAGAGATAAGAAGGTACACACAGTCACGAGCACACTCGGGGGAGCACGCACAATCTACAGGCGGTCGCTCCGGTTTTTTGTCTTTAAGTAAAGTTGGGGTGCTTTAGTCACTTTCTGCGCAACTGAGGCAGATGCCCAAGGTCCCAGAATCTTCTGCACACAGAATCGTCTAGAGTCAAGTCGATTCAAAATCATCCGGAGCACGAAGTTCCCACTGTTCTTAGGGCCCTGACTTCGGACTTCGCCTTGGGGAAGGGGGGGGGGGCACTTTCGGGCGTGGGCACAAGGATCCGTACAGTTGACGCCGAGGCGCGCGCCTCCAGGAGGCCTTACGGTAGCCGGTCACGTACTACAAACACAGAAGCCACGTCGGGACTTCAGTGGCGGGCATGCGTGCTCCTGCATACACAAACTTCGCCGGCACGCGAGGCAACAAGAAGGCAGGGCGGGAGACGCCTTTGACGGCGCGGCGGGGTGTTTATTAATCCGCGTCCGCACGGGTGAGCCGCCGCTTTGGCGACGTGTACGCTAGGACAGCTCGACCCACGCACCGGTGGGGCCACCCGCATGGACCTATACCGTGCCGCACCACTTGTGCACATACCGACACTCCGTTAAAGACAAGGAGCCACGCGAATGACAGCCGATTCATTAGAACGGAGTAATTGGGCAGCCTGGGCGATGCGGCTCCGGCAGAAAACGACAGCCGGCCATGCTGCAGAGCCGGTCCACCAGGGTTATAAGCCGCGCGTTGTGTGCGTTACGCAGACTCGGAGGGGCAAGGAACGTGGGGCCTATCGTTCATCTGGACAGACGGTGCCTGGTTAAGTGGCGGAACGGTAGCGCCGAGGACGGCCGTTAGTAATACGTGCTTGATCGGACGTGAGTGGCGTGCGAGAAATACGGACTGGGTGGGAAAAAAAGGGGGGCCGAGTACTTAATTACTACCGGTCATGTACTCAGCTGTATAGGCGTGCGTGTGCGTACGAATTATAATCGAGGTGAGCTTTGCATACGGCCACTGTCTTGTCAGTAGTCATGGCGAGAAAATTGTGGCACGTTAAACAGCAAGGGGGAACAAAGCTAACTTAATACTTTATGCATCCATTGTGGGTGACTCGCGTATGATTTCGTTCACTAATATATATGCTGCCATGACGATCCTCGCTGAATATGACCTAACAAGACGAAGCAGCAAAGGGTTGAGCAGTCGAGTTCATGACCTAGCTATATATAAATCTATATATATAAAAGGGAAATACGAAAGCTATATATAAAAAGGGAAATACGAATATGGAACCTGAAGTTGGCAATGTTTAACGCTAGAACTTTATCTAGTGAGGGAAGTCTAGCTGTACTATTCGAGGAGCTAGAGGGTGTTAAATGGGATATAATAGGGCTCAGTGAGGTTAGGAGGACAGATGAGGCCTATACGGTGCTACAGAATGGGCACGTCCTTTGCTATCGGGGCTTGGCAGACAGAAGAGAACTGGGAGTGGGGTTCCTAATTAACAGAAACATAGCTGGCAACATAGAGGAATATTATAGCATTAATGAAAGGGTGGTAGGTATTGTAATTAAACTGAATAAAAGATACAAGATGAAGGTAGTACAGGCTTACGCACCTACATCCAGCCATGATGACGCTTCAGTTGAAAGCTTCTATGAAGACGTGGAATCGGCAATGAGTAAGGTAAAAACACAGTATACTATAGTGATGGGCGACTTTAATGCAAAGGTAGGGAAGAAGCAGGCTGGAGACCAGGCAGTAGGAGATTATGGCATCGGCACTAGAAACGCCAGAGGAGAGCTACTAGTAGAATTCGCAGAACGCAATAATTTGCGGATTTTGAATACCTTCTACCGAAAACGAGAAAACCGCAAGTGGACATGGAGGAGCCCTAATGGAGAAAATAAGAACGAAATAGACTTTATAATGACTGCACACCCAGGAATCGTGCAGGATGTGGAAGTGGTTGGCAAGGTACGATGCAGTGACCATAGAATGGTACGGTCTCGAATTCGCCTAGACGTGAAAAAGGAACGACAGAAACTGATACGCAAGAAGCCAATCAATGAACTAGCACTGAGAGGGAAAGTACAGGAATTCAGAGTGTCGCTGCAGAACAGGTACTCGGCTCTTAGTGAGGAAACCAACCTTAGCGTAGATACAATGAATGATAATCTGACGAGTATCATTACGGAGTGTGCAGTGGAAGTTGGAGGCAGGGTAGTTAGACAGGACACTGGCAAGCTTTCCCAGCAAACTAAGAACCTAATTAGGAAGCGTCAAATCATGAAAGTGTCAAGTACAACAGACGAAATAGAACTGGCAGAGCTTTCGAAGTTGATTAATAGACGTAAAGTATGCGATGTAAGAAGGTATAACATGGAGAGAATTGAACACGCTCTGAAAAACGGAGGAAGCTTCAAAGCAATGAAGAGGAAACTTGGGATAGGCAAAAGTCGGATGTATGCACTAAGGGACAAAGAAGGCAAAATAACTACCAATATGGATAGGATAGTTAAAATAGCGGAGGAGTTTTACAGAGATCTGTACAGTAGCCGAGACAACCACGACCTTAATACTATAAGAACTAGCAGTAACCCAGATGACACCCCACCAGTAATGATAGAAGAAGTCAGAAAAGCTTTGGAGAGCATGCAAAGAGGCAAAGCTGCTGGTGAGGATCAGGTAACATCAGATCTGCTGAAAGATGGAGGACAAATTGTGTTAGAAAAACTAGCCACCCTGTTTACGAGGTGTCTCCTGACGGGAAGGGTACCAGAGTCTTGGAAGAACGCTAACATCATCTTAATACATAATAAAGGAGATGACAAGGACTTGAAGAATTACAGGCCGATCAGCTTGCTCTCTGTAGTGTACAAGCTATTTACAAAGGTAATTGCTAACAGAGTAAAGAAAACATTAAAATTCAATCAACCAAAGGAACAAGCAGGATTTCGAACAGGCTACTCAACAATTGACCACATTAATACTATCAATCAGGTAATAGAGAAATGCTCAGAGTATAACCAACCACTATACATAGCCTTCATAGATTACGAGAAGGCGTTTGATTCAGTAGAAATATCAGCCGTCATGCAGACACTGCGGAATCAGGGCGTAGATGAAGTATATATAAACATTCTGGAAGAAATCTACATGAGATCAACTTCTACCATAGTGCTTCATAAAGAAAGCAACAGAATACCAATCAAGAAGGGTGTAAGGCAGGGGGACACATTCTCCCCAATGCTATTTACCGCGTGCTTACAGGAGGTTTTCAGAAGCCTAGAATGAGAACAGTTAGGGATAAGAGTTAATGGAGAATACCTTAGTAACCTGCGCTTCGCCGATGACATTGCATTGCTGAGTAACTCAGGGGACCAATTGCAACTCATGATTACGGAGTTACACAAGGAGAGCAGAAAGGTGGGTCTTAAAATTAATCTGCAGAAAACGAAAGTAATGTACAACAACCTCGGAAAGGAGCAGCGCTTCGAGATAGGTAATAGTGCACTTGAAGTTGTAAAAGGCTATGTGTACTTAGGGCAGGTAATAACCGCAGAGCCTAACCACGAGATTAAAGTAACTAGAAGAATAAGAATGGGGTGGAGCACATTCGGTAAGCACTCTCAAATTATGAGAGGTAGATTGCCATTATCCCTTAAGAGGAAGGTATATAACAGCTGTGTCTTGCCGGTACTTAGCTACGGAGCAGAAAACTGGAGACTCACAAAGAGGGTTCAGCTTAAATTGGGGACGACGCAGCGAGCAATGGAAAAAAAAATGGTAGGTGTAACCTTAAGAGACAAGAAGAGAGCGGAGTGGATTAGGGGACAAACGGGGGTTAAGGACATCATAGTTGAAATAAAGAAGAGGAAATGGACATGGGCCGGGCATGTAGTGCGTAGACAGGATAACCGCTGGTCATTAAGGATAACTAACTGGATTCCCAGAGAAGGAAAGCGGGTTAGGGGGAGACAGAAGGTTAGGTAGGCAGATGATATTAAGAAGTTTGCGGCTATAAATTGGCAGCAGCAAGCACAGGACCGGGTTAACTGGCGGAACATGGGAGAGGCCTTTGTCCTGCAGTGGATGTAGTCAGGCTGACGATGATGATGATGATATATAAATCACAACACCCTACTGAAACGTTCCGTATGCGATGTCCAATGATTCCGTATGTTTCCGTAAGAATTTTGCGGAAATACATGGAAGTTATATACGAAACATATGTATTCTTTACGGAAACATATGAAATTATTGGACTCGCATACGGAACGTTTCAGTAGGGCAGGCGTTTATAGTTAGCTATATATTCCTGGAACTTTGCATTTCGCTCATATTTAGTGTGGTCCACAATGTGAGTTGTTATTGCCTAATAACTACGGACCACGGGAAGACAGGTCACAGAATATGCAGTTTTCTAATAGGTAAACTATCGGTATGCGTTAGGATTTGCGGGTGCTGCGAATGCGTCTGAACCTCCTGGGTGGGAATGTTATATTTTGAAAACATCGTACACACCGAGGCAACGAAAATGCTGCGAAGAAATTCATATAAGATGGCAAATGAAACGTCATCTTCAAATGTTGGACGATGTAAATTGACAGGGACAAGAAAAAAGAGCAAGAAACTCTTCGAAAGGAGCACTTACGTGTGACGATAACATTGTGCAATGTACCCTGTGCTTTGTGCTCCAGTGTTGTTTGAAATGATTCAAAATTTTTGTAAGACATCAATGCGTCTAAAACCACGCGTTAGTACGCCTTGCAAAGAGCCAGCTGACATAAAGTACTTTTGCGTATAATGCATAAATGGGGATCTGTGCATTCGAAGGTTTCTTTTGTTTTGTTTGTTTCTTTTGCGGAAATTGAGTGCTTACCGGAGATAATTTCTTGTAAATTTTCAACTCTTTGAAGTTTGGAGTTTAATGCTGCATTGTTCCCATTAGTACAATATCTTTGAGGAAACGAAATTTGAGGACGAGAACATACAAGCACACGAAGCACATTTTAGTTGTCTGAAGGTTTGCGCTGTCAAACAGTACTGACGCACGTACATATACTTCAAAACAAAACACTTATGTTTGTATCTTGAACCTTAAAGCTTGTTCTATTAGACGCAAGTACACTTTGTGAGGTCCGTATATTCTACATTGTGTGCCGTCCCAGTGCCGCCAAGGAACCGTATACCATGATATCGTCTCGCGATCCCGGGATCCTTGCATATACGTTGACGCATTTTTCCATGAGCAGCAGCCCTTTGTTATATCGGCCTTGGATGTGCTCTACGAGATACTGGTGAGGTGGGGTAAAGTTCATATCGGCCATACCAGTCGATGACCGCTTGGGACATGTATTTTCTATAGAGTGCGGACCACGGTCACGTCTGCCTTAAAGGGCCAGCCAACAGGCTTCAACTTTTTTCTTTTACAACCCCCAAAAAATCTCGGTTTTCGTAGAGTAGACCGCGGTGATCACGTTTTCCGAATATTACAGCGCGGTTCGCCGCGCAGAGCCTCCACTTCGAATCAAAATTCCCGGCGCTCCTTTCCTACGCCTGACCAATCCTCCTTTCACGTGCAGTGACGCAAAGTCACCGATGGGTGACTTGACGTAGCTCGTCGACCGGTCCACACCAGTTTCGACGAAGGGCTATTCCTTCGCCTCTATGTAAGAGAGGAGGGTGACGAGGCCAGATGAACACTTGGAACCAGCTGAAACGGGTGTTCTAACCCTTGCAACTTCTTTAATCTAGCACCTACTGGCAAAATTCTTAAAGCAGCATGTTTGCAAAGGAAAAGTGTATATATTTGTCTTTATAATATATTTTGGACGTTGGGTATGTTTACTGGCTCTTTAAAGCGGAATGTTGGAAAAGCTGTTACTGCATTATTCAGGATATTGAACAACACAATGTACAGTAGACAAGAAAACTGGCAAGGCCAGCCACGTTCTCTTTTCAACCACCCCTTTCCCGTAGCACTTCTCAAGAAGTTATTGGCCGTTAAAACCCAATTTCATTGGACAAACTCGTATTGTGAAAATTTTTACCGGTGCTTGTCTATTTGATTTTTTTTTCGAAGTTATCCGACAACCTAGGTAGTGT